>JAFFST010000029.1:254273-279674 GCA_022414735.1 Noturus placidus | reverse complement strand
TTCAGTTTTTTATTTGTTGAAAAAGTTTGAAATATCCAATAAATTTCGTTCCACTTCATGATTGTGTCCCACCTGTTGTTGTTGATTCTTCACAAAAAATTACAGTTATATATCTTTATGTTTGAGGCATGAAATGTGGCAAAAGGTCGAACAGTTCAAGGGGGTCGAATACTTTCGCAAGATACTGTACTTAACAATGTATCCTATAATGAGTACTCAGTATGACCACACTCTTGCTCATGTGATATTTCTTAATTATACGTTGCCTTTTAAGAGAATCTTCTGTATATTGATCGTGACATCTGGCGTAAACCAAACTCAGAATTCCACAAAAAGATCATCATACCTACGGTCGAGCATGGTGGTGGAAGTGTGATGGTGTGGCGATGCTTTGCTGCTTCAGGGTTGAGGGAAACATGAATTCTACTCTCCACCAGAAAATCCTAAAGTAGAATGTCTGGTCTTCAGTCTGTAAGTTGAAACTCAAGGGCAACTGGATTATGCAGCAAGACAATGATCCAAAGCATAGGAGTGAATCCTAGTCCTAGAAGTAACTGAAAGACTGATCTCCAGTTATAAGCGTTGGTTGCAGTCATTGCTGCTAAAGGTGCCACAACCAGATTTTAAGTTTAAGGGTGCAATTCGTTTTTCACATGGGTGATAGGTGTTGGATCACTTTATTTTGCTTTAATAAAAACAATTTAACAATAAAACTGTATTATGTGTTTACTCAGGTTGCCTTTGTATTATGTTGCATTTCGTTGGAAGATCTAAAACTATTTCGAATGAGATATACACAAAAACAGAAGCAATCAGGATGGGCCACAGCACTGTAGGCCCAAAGTATGCTTAAGGTGTACCAGGAACTTCATTTTAGGAGAACACATTTTCAGCTTTATTTAGAGTGTTAGACTTCCAAAGATATACAGTTACAGCATCAGAGCCAAAGCAATCAGAGCAGGAGATTGTTTTGGAGTGTGGACGCAGCACGGCCCCTCACTGCGTGTGTTTGGGTCAGAGCAGCGAGGCAGAACCGAGAGGAACTCAGAACACAGAAGGAGCACCAGAGCAAAGCAGTAGAAATGAAAAGGCTCCCTGTTTACCAATGCTTTAATCTAGAGAGAAGCTAATCCAAATAAAATAAAACGTTTCCTCACTGCTGAGTCTGATAGACCACAGACAATAAAACTGAGCAGCTTTCAGAGGTGACTTTACGGTCACTCTTGACAGTAATAATGCATCGAACGTGGAGAAAATATGTACAGTGATTATGATTTAAGCCAACAACAGTACGAGGCTGATGTTTGTTATATGTCTTTGATGAAGCAGCCGTGCTGAGCAGATTTACAGTTACAGTATCAGAGCCAAAGCAACCAGGAGGAGGAGGAGGAGGTTCTGGAGATGTTCTGGAGATGTGTACACAGCGCAGCCCCTCACCGTGTGTGCTTAGGTCAGAGCACAGAAATGGCCAGAAATCGCACAGAAAGGCCAGGAATCTAATGACTGAGTTTGATGGTCTGTAGAGCACGTCATGGTCTTTTAGGCTGGTCCTTGTCACACAGTGCTTTGAAAGAGCGTAAAGGGGACATGACATTCCTGATGTTTTTCACAGACTGGGTTCTGATTACTGTCACTGTCAATCTATTGTTCAGACACCAACACTATACATTAGACTACTGTGAAACATATCAGGGAAAGTCCAAATTCATGAATAAATATGAATCTTGCATTCATATGCATTATTATCTGAGAAATGCATGGATGATCACTGCAGCTGTAAGTAGGAATGATGACGGGAAGATCAGGCATGGATATTTTCCTCCTACACACAATGACTCACTAGTTAAAGACTTTGCTTTTGTTCTCATCTCTCCCTGGTAGGGTTACATAACACACGGTGTGTGCATGTGCGTGTGTGTGTTCACTGTTACCTGCATCCGCCAGGTGCAGATTATTTCACAATCACCACCCTGTGTTATAAAGTGCAGGAAAAACACAGAGTTGTGCAAGAATACACTGACGTGTACAGTGCAGATGTTTCAATGACATTTCAATGAGCCACTTTTCTCTAGAAATACTAAATCACTAAAAGAGATATTCACCTGTGGATTCTTGTCGTGAAAAAGTACATAAATTGTATTATAAGTACTTTTCTAAAACGTGTAAGCAGTGATTGTTAAGTTATATTTATCAAAACTCTTGAAATGGTATCATATGTCCTACACTGATACTCTCTTTAGCAATAAATAATAATAATAATAATAATAATAATAATAATAATAATAATAATAATAATAATAATAATAATAAATTAACAAGTTAGTCTAAAATGTAAAATGTAAATTACCAAATAAATGCCTGGCTTCTATTTTTCTGTATTTTTTCGCCCCCTAGTGGTCGAGCAGATAGAAACAGGACATAAACAAACATAAAAGAACAAACATTTATATCAGAGTCCATCCATCCATCTTCTACACCACTTATCCTACAGGGTCGTGGGGAACCTGGAGCCTATCCCACGGAGCATCAGGCACAAGTCACTGCCCACATTATTGTCTCTTGTGGATTATATGTAAACATTGGTTATTTGAAATAGCGTATTCAGGCCGGTGCTAAATAAAAACAAAATGCATTTTTTTATAATCCCTCTTATTTTATTAATAAACAATTCTTTTTATTCTTTTTTTTTTTTAATTTAGCAGATTCTGCAAGGTCATGCAAGGTATGACCTCAACTATACTCAGTATTAGTTAACTCTTGATGCAGTACTGTCACTATCACTTCTGTTTATTTGACTTGTATTAGTGAAGATTCTAATAGTTCAGTTCTTATGGAGAAAATGTATGTGAGAGAATTAGATTATATATGTACCTTGTAATGTGCTCTAGTGATCAGTTTTTGTTCCAAGGAGCTAGGCCAATCCATTAGATGTCTCCTCCTGTCAACTCTCTCCACCCTGGGCATCACCGGAACGGTTCTGCGCTGGGTGGAATTCTATCTCTCTAACAGATCCTTCAAGGTATCCTGGAGGAAGGTATTTCTGAAACTCAGCAACTCACAACTGGCGTTCCACAGGGGTCAGTTCTGGGTCCACTCATCTTTTCTATCTACACTACATCTCTAGGGCAGGTGATCTTATGGCTTCTCAAATCATTGCTATGCTGATGACACCCAGCTCTATTTGTCCTTCCAGCCTGACGATCCATCCGTCTCTGCATGCCTGTCGGACATCTCAGTCTGGATGAGGGAACACCACCTTAAGATCAACCTGGCAAAATCTGAGCTTCTCATCATCACAGCCTGTCCCTCAATCAACCTCAACCTCACCATACAGCTCGGCGCAACCACACTCAAGCAAACTAGAACGGTCAGGAACTTTGGGGTGACTCTTGATTACAGCTTGACCTTTACAGACCGCATCTCAACAACTGCTCGGTCCTGTAGATTCATCCTGTACAACATCAAGAAAATCAGACTCTACCTCATCGAACAGGCTACAGAGATACTAGTCCAGGCTCTTGTTATCTAAAAACTGGACGACTGCAACTCACTACTCTCGGGCCTCCGAGCCAGCTCCATCAAACCCCTTCAGATGATTCAGAATGCTGTAGCACACCTCGTCGTCAACCAGCCCAAGAGAACCCATGTCACACCCCTCTTCATCTCCCTCCACTGGCTTTCTGTAGCCGCCCGCATCAAATTCGAGGCCTTGCTGCTCACCTACAAGACCTTGTCTGGAACAGCGCCCCCTACCTCAATTCTCTCCTGAAGGCTTACGTTCCCACACGCAATCTGTGATCGATTAGCGACCGACGTTTAGTAGTTCCTACTCAGCGCGGCACAAGGTCCCTTTCTTACTAACTGTTCCTCATTGGTGAAATGAACTTCCAACCTCAATCCGGACTGCAGATTCACTCACCATCTTCAAGAAACAGCTAAAGACCCGCCTCTTCCGTCAACAGCTAACCAACTCATAAAATAAATAAAATAAAAATAAATAAATAAATAAAATTTAAATTTTTTTGCACTTACACCTCGACTCTGTGCACTGTGCTTCTTCTAGAATTCAATTAATGGATCTTGCATAGTAGCACTACTTGTATTGTTCTCTGCTCGATATATCACTTTGCTTGTATCTTTCTCATTTGTAAGTCGCTTTTGATAAAAGTGTCTGCTAAATGAATAAATGTAAATGTAGATATTAGAAGTTATTATATCTGTTCAAACCGGTTGCTGACTTGAGCCTTTTATTGTACATTAAAGCAAATAACTGAAAGGCAGAAAAGACAGAGCATACACAATGACATTTCTTTAAACAACAAATTACAAGATTTGTTGATTTTATACTGCGACCCTGCATGATAAGATAGAATATAATCAATGTGACTTTTTATTTTTGGCACTGAACACCAAGTTTTGGCACGGAACACCGTCCTGTTTTTGCACAAAACCTCAGAGCCATTCTGTGGAAAATGATACATGCAATGATACATAGACTTAGAAGAATCAGTCTATACTACGAAGGTATATATTTCTATATGAAGTATACGGACATATCCATAAGGCTGAGCTGATTTCCCATCTTGAGCTCATTTCTGCAACGAGATGACTTAATAATAATATAATCTGATATCACCCCATGACAGCATCCTAAATCCCAAGAGCATAATAAACACCACAAAACATTTTCCTAAAAATATAAATACATTTGAACATTAACCCGGTTTTAGATAACCATCTGTGCGTATCTTGTTATTTGGACTATATAAAATAAATCTGTATTCAAGTCCATACAAGTTCCATACAGCCGGAAGATCTAGCATTACATGATTGATATGAGATAGTAATCAGGATCCCATGGATGGGTGATTTCATGATCAAGGTGCCATTTATGTCCCATTGATGTTTCACTTACATATATGCATTTTTCTTTTAAAAATAAATGACATTTTAAGACACAGGTAAAGTATCTTTCACAACGATCGATGTGCGTGTTTCAGATAAATAACTTCAGCACTTGTTACCTTGAAATATAATAAAACTAAGACACACCTTTTTCCATAGATCTTCCATTATAGGTCATAAAAATGTACACTAGTCCCACAACATTGACCCCATGCAATATTTGGAACATTCCAAAACTCATCGGAATTTCCTGAAGATCATGGCAAGAAGAAAAGCAACGCTCTCATCATTCCTGCTTCATTTTCATTGATATTGTGTTAATGACTGATGAAGTCACTTTGAACCTACAACCCTTTATCCAAATGACAGTAATTAAAAAAAATATTTGAAGTAAATCATTAGACTCTTTTTTAATGTCCTCATGTCATTAGCATGGACACTGCATTTGCTAATTCTATAATAAAACATTCAACCCTGTTACTCAGTTAAGAGTAAAATGCAGCCATGTAAAAACGAGATTGTCGCCTTTCTTTGATTCAATGTTGAAAATGCTGTAAAAAGAAATTAATAAGAAATTTAAAAAGAGCTAAAGACTAAACACCACCCTAATCATGCAATCACCCAGAAATGACTTATTGAAACATTTTTGCTTATATAATTACAGAACATGTTAGGTTAAAAATCTATCATTTCATTTCAGATTTCAGAAACAAATTAAAAGATTAAAATATTAAATAAATAAAGGACATGAAAAGGAAAAACCCAAAGAACAAAATACTGCACATTTAAAAGACAAAAACATTAACATTAATAATCACACATGGCCTTTGACCTCTTGTTCATGTCTAAATCATTACATTCTGGATGGAAATCTCAGACTGCAAGCTCCCACACATGCTAACTAACTAAAGGGCATTAAAGCTTGGCTTCAAAATGTGCAATGTTTTAAACTGCACATGCAAATATCTGGCGCTCCTGAACGCATGTAGTGGGGTAAATGTGGGGTGAATGCAGTGCAGTCACCAGTAAAGCAGGATTTATATAGTGCTTTGTACATAGTGCTAAATTGATGCTGTGCGTAGAGTCGAAGCCACTCCGAGACTTCAGGGCTACTCAGAAGCGGAAACAGTTAGCGGCGTCTTCTGCGCTTTCAAAGACGATTCCTTCACACAAGGATTCCTACGAAATATCACAGACAGAACGTAGAAATCAAAGTCTTCGCAGAGAAGAAAAAGTGCTTCTTTATGAGAAATATGAAAAGCATAGCATTGGATTTCAAATGTTAACGTGAGTATTGCGATGAAATTGAACCGTAAATGTGATGGAACATTTAGAATTTTTTAATATTAAATGATAATACATCGAAAAGTTGTTTACATGTATATACACAATACAAAAAACTTAAAAAAACCATATTGAGCATTTTATCATCAAAAAACGGCAAATAAAATGCAAATCATTTCAGCTCAAGCAGTTATACTGTGAAGTCTGTAAATAATAAAAAAAAAATTGACAGAGAAAGAGTTTAGTTGTTCTGGACACACAATCCCACCCGTGGAAATCGAAACAACTACTGAAGTACAAAGAAGAGGTTGAAATGCAGAACATCAGCTTTAATTTAAACATTATATTGGGTAAACCATATAGTAATCATGTACATGTGACTTCCACAAATACTGACATAATATAGGAACCCCTGCTCGTTCGTGCAATTATCCAATCAATCATGTGACAGCAGCACAATGCATACAATCATGCAGGTACAGGTCAAGAGTTTCAGGTAATGTTCATATCAAACATCAGAATGATGAAAAAGTGTGAACCCTTTCACTTTGGTTGCTGGGTTGAGTATTTCAGAAACTTATGATCTCCTGGGAATTTCTCACACACACACACACTCACACCTTGCTTTTGCACAGAACGGTGCAACATCCAGTGGACCGAAGTGATGCAGGCCGTTGATGAGAGAGGGCAGATAAGAATGGCCAGATTGGTTCGAATAATCACTCTTTACAACCGTGGTGAGCAGACAAGCATCTCAGAACTCACAACATGCTGAACCTTGAAGCACACGTCAGCCAGGAGCAGGAATCTGAGTCTACAGGCTTACCGAGACTGTACTATCAAAAATTGGCAAAACATCCCCTGGTCATTTTCAACTCTCTTAATCTGGCATGTTTAGGTAAACATTAACTGAAACTCTGGACCTGTATATGCATGATTTTAAGAACGTTATATATCAAAGTTTCTAGAAGAATGGAGTGTTTTTGTTTTTTTTACAAAATAAGCAGCGTCCTGGCAGAACCTCATGCCCTGGAAGATACAGACCTTAAGCAGGCACCAACAGCAAGTCACACAAAAATAAGGACAATTTTCGCTACCATTATGTTAATATTTCCTATTAAGTTGACAATTTTTTTAAAGGCTTTGATTCCTATATGATTTAACCAATATAGTTGCAAATAATAATAGCTGTGCAAACAATACATGCAGACAGCAATTCAGTCACCCACTACACCTCATAAAATGCATCAGTATACACACACACAGACAAAACCCAACTGTTCAGATAAGTGTAACTGAATACCAACAGAACCACTGGTAAATGGGACATGCAGAAGAATAGGAAAGATATACAGCAGACTTTAAAGAAATGTAGCAATATGAAACTAATACTAAATAAAACAATACGATGAAAACATCCCATCAACATGTCGTGCTGTATTTGGGAGCAAAAGAGAGAAAATGATGAAATCCATCAGTGGAATATATACTCACAGAAAACTGCCTGATACTCGAAGCTATGGAGGAACACAGAGAGAGGTAGAGAGAGGTAGAGGTAGAGAGTGAGAGACAGAGTGCAGGGGGATGAGACATAGTGAGAAGAACAGATAGGGAAACGGAGGTGCTGTAGTCACATGGCCAAGGAAAACCAATCAGCTTGAGTTAACACAAACATTAAGCACATACAGTATATGATATTACAAACGCGCACATTAATACACATTAAGCACATTTACACCACAGTGCATGTGAATTCTCGAATCTGATTGGTCGAAAAGTGTCGATAAAGTAGTTCCGGTTGAAAGGTTTGTATTAATGTGCTCATTCGAATACATTATAGTTTCTATTGTAAAAGCTAATGAACTTTTTTTTTTTAAATAAAAAAAAAGATAATTATTGATATGATGTTTTCTGTAAGAACATGTTTATTTAGTGTCAAAAAGGTATACTAGCTGTAACCAATGTTTTTTTGTTTGTTTGTCTGTTATAAACTGCTTTTTTATTCTTATTCAATTTGAGTAAAAGAGGCTGGTGAAGGAAGAACCATTTATAGCTGCTATAACACAAGTGGGAACAGGAGCCAACTTGACTCAAGAATGTTTCACAACATTACATGTAACTATAAAGGGATAAAAATGTATACAGTGCTGTGAGAAAGTATGTCGTTAAGTATCCTGATTTCTTCTGTTTTTGTATATATCTCACAAAATTAAAACAAGATCTGAGATAAAACAAAGGCAACCTGAGTAAACACAAAATACGGTTTTTAAATGTTAATGTTGCTGAAGCTGGGCCTGTGTGAAAATGTATTTGCTCCCGTAGTTACTAATTCCCCAAATCTATGAAACTGCATTCATAATGGGGTTCAGCTGGACTAGACGCAATCAGGCCTGATTACTGCAAATCTTGTTCAATCAAATCAACACTTACATAGAACTTTTTTAAAATACATCAGTCTGGGAAAGGTTACAAAGCTATTTCAAAATCTCTGGGACTCCAAAGGACAACAGTGAGAGCCATTATCTCCAAATGGAAAAACTCAACACAGTAGTGAACCTTCCCAGAAGTGTCTGACCTTCCAAAAGTCCTCTAAGAGCACAGCAAATACTCAACCAAGTCACAAAAGAGCCAAGGACGACAACAAAGGAAGTACAGGGCTCTTGTGCATCAATAAACCATTAATGACTCCACTATCAGGCGGCTGTGGCTCAGTTGGTAGAGCGGGTTGTCCACTAATCCACTAACTGTGGGGTTGGCGGTTCGAATCCCGGCCCGGGTGATCCCATGCCGAAGTGTCCTTGGGCAAGACACTGAACCCTAAGTTGCCCCCAATGGCAAGCTGGCAGCTCTGCTACCATTGGTGTGTGTGAATGTGATCTCATTAGTAAGTCGCTTGTAAATGTAAAAAAAAATGATATTTCTGTAAAAGCTGCTTTGAGACAATGTACCATTGTAAAAAAGCGCTATACAAATTGATAATTATTATTAATTATTATCAGAAAGATACTGGGCAAAAATGGCTTCCATGGAAGAGTGGCGAGGTGCAGACTCAACTGAATTTTGACATAACACATCTTGATCCTCTTGATGTTCGGTGGACTGATGAGTTAAATGTGGAACTATTTGGAAGACAGGGGTCCTGTTACATCTGACATAAGCCGACAAAAAGATCATCATACCTATTGTCAAGGCTGGTGGTGGAAGTGTGATGGTGTGGGGATGCTTTACTGCTACAGGGCCTGGGTAACTTTCAATAACTGAGGGAAACATGAATTGAACGAAACCGTTGGGTTACAGCTATTGCACAACCAGATGCCAATAACTGCAAGGTGGTACTACCAGGTTTTAACTTTAAGGGGACAATTATTTTTTCACATAGGTGTTGGATAAATAATGTTGCTTCAATAAAAAAAATATGACTATTGTGTGTTTACTCAGGTTACCTTTATGTTATATTTCGTTTGAAGATCTGAAACTATTTAGTATGAGATATACACAAAAACACTTTTTTCCAGCGCTGTATGTTTCATGCTTTGATTTAAAACAAAAAAAAAAAAAAGGAATGCCCCTAAATATCACCAATTTGCCTCTAATCCCTTCATAGTAGCTGGAAATAGATGTCATTTATCAGTGGAGATCCAAGCCACACTGTGCACAGCACACTCCCATTCACCAACAAGCTCTTACTGGCAGTGGTGTGCATCAAACCGCTTCACTGTGATCACTAATCTGAGTAAACTAAAATGATGTTAATAAATTTAATTCATTAATTGTATTAATACATTGATTAGTTACAGATAAGATTCAAACTGATAAAAGATTTTAAAAATAAAATAGTAACATGTTCCAGAACCAGTACAAAAGAACTGTAGTATTAGTGCTTTAGAGAGACCAAAAATAAAATAATACACATTACGTACATCGTTATGGAAGTCTATATCTATAACAATTTACATAACTAAATCATTGCGTAATGTACTCAGTTGTTCAGTATCTCAAACAGATCTGGGTTCTGACAGTGTGTGACACTATTATCTATTAAACTGGGCAAAGGATGTCAGACTTAAAAACAGTCATAGCAGCCAGCTGGAAGCTGGAATTACTTTCTGCCTCAAATCTCTGCCCAAAACCTGAAGATAGAATTTAAAGTTAGAAGTGATTTGGATGAATTACATTCGATTTTTTCTTAAAATACAAACATATTGTGCTATTTGATGAAACAGTTTAGTATGTACAAATGATCCTTCTGAACCAAACACGCAGTTTGCATTAGTCGAACATTAGTCACCAAATATGTCTTGGCAGATTGACTGCATTTTGACATTCTTAAAGTGTTAGGTCTGTAAATGTTAAAGCAGAGAAGCATTTCTCAAATACCAGTGTCAGGAAGAAAAAAAAACCGCACACACAATACATGAGTTTCATCACAATACTGACTGATAATTAAGAAGCACACTAAACTGTTAAAGCTGTTAAACACATGCTCCACTGATGAATCGCTACTAAAAGGCTTACAGGAAGCAGCTGGTAAGCCATGAGGACTGAGAGAGAGATAGAGAGAGAGATAGAGAGAGAGAGCGTGCAGTCTGCAAGGGTCACTGAGGGCACTGTAAAGAGCCAAAACACATACAAACACACACACAAGCGACAAGAAGCTTGCAAGAGGACATGCACACGTGAAGCAACCCTGAGAACCAAGACATGAACATGAACCACAGCACACCATGCCGTTAACACAACCAGGATCACAGGATGGCTGGAACGTGGACGAGTAATCTGTATATACAGTGTGGCATGAGGAGACATGAACAAATAGGAGAGAACTGAATCGGATCGATTGGGACGAATTGAGTTAGTCTGCTGATAGCAGCATAATGACCATGGACACTAACTTGGCTGTGCAGCAGCGCCCCTTCAGGAGTGTCAGGGAAGTGCAGGGCTGAGGGGGAGGGCGCGAGGGGCAGCCAAGGCCGGTTTCCGGCGCTGTACAGACGCGGCCGTTTGACCTGGTCGAGACTGGACAGAGGGGTGTAACTATTCCGCCGGAGCAGAAGGGGGGCCGGAGTCCTCCGAGCTTGCCCCTGGGTCGAAATGGGAAAGACCATGAATTTTACACAAAGAAAGATCGAGAGAGAGAGATTGAGTGAAGGAGAGAGAGAGACTGAGAAAGAGGGAAGTGATTACTCCAGGCCGAATCTTAGCATCAGAGACTAAAGTAATGCCAGTAAACTACACGTGGCAGATACACTTCAGATTCCTTAGCTTCCACACAAGACAATATCAAATTATTAAGGCTGTGTTCCAATACTGCTACAACATGCCATTGTGGACTTGCACACACTGACCTGTGGCACAACAAGCTCAAATTTCATTGGACAATGTGGAGCAGAACAGAACTTTCCCAGTGTAATTCATACATAGACAATCTGTTTTCAGTTTTTTAACAAAAGGTGAAATGGCTAAAAGAAAAGACGATTATTTCAGAGTATTGTTGTTTCCAGTCTGAACAGACGAATTTGTGTATTTGGTAAGCAGTGTTCCATTTACTCTTACTTATGTACTGCACCTTGTATTGGTTTACCATTTGATGAAACGATCATAGTTGGTTAAATGAAGTCCAAGTGCCATCTACAGGCCTATTAGGTGAAGTGCCTGCACTTTTAGGTCAAGAACACGCAAAATGTTAATTGGCCTTTATTACATTACCACTTTTTAGAATTATGCAATAATAGTAAAGATAACTATAATAATGAGAAGAAAAAGAAGACACACAAAAATGTCAAATTTGTTAACTTTTCTCTGCTTCTTTAAAAAAAAATATCAAAATTGCTCTTTTTTTTGGCTTTTATGGCTGTCCAACTAAAAAAGTACCCTTACCCTGGATTATTGCATGTCTCATTTAATAACATCTTGGATAACGTATGTACAAGTGTTTAAAAATAATGGTGTTAAAGTCCATCATGGTCATGGCTACATCTTGGAAAGCTCAAATCTTCGTCACCTTTCCTTGAATAAGTCCAAGCCTAAACCGTTATGCTTAAAAGAATTCTGCAGGGATGGCGTATGTTTGTAGGCCAACCGGGAAGTTAGCATCACCCTGGTTGCCTCAACAAAAAGCCAATAGGACGTTTCCACTGGTGTTTAGGCTACTGCAGAAAGAAGCTCTGTGACCAACAAACGTTTAGGATTCTTAGACATTTTGTTCATCGAGATCATCTTCACAAATTAACACAACTGCTATGAATTTTGAAGCCTAAATACAATCGCCAGAAGTAAAAAGTTAGGCTTGACGAAGTACACCACGGTCACACAACTTCAACGTCACCATCACTAAGCTAATTTAGTAATAATTTTAATTTATAAACCAAATTAAAAAAAAAAAAATCATTGACAAATGGAAAATACTATAAATCTACAAGTTGGAGAGTTTGAGGTGGAATAGTTTGCAAGAGCGTGAGTATAAACACAACGAGGATGTAATAGATGAAATTTCCTGTTCGGCATGATGGCGATTAATGTCCTCGACAATCACTGTAGTCCATTTCGCCACTTGTTAGCAATCGCCTTTTTCAAGACACGTAAAAGTGCAACAAAAACACTACTAAGGTATTACTGATGTATTTTATGTAGTAGAATAAAAATACCTTGAGCTTGTGTTAACCACAGACCTTATTTCAGGCATTTAACCCAAAAACCCCATTAAAAAAACTCTGATCTCGGGACGAAGGAACCAGAAGTGCAAAAATCCTAACTAATTTCCGTGGTTTAGGACTCGTTTTTGCAGCACTCTACTGCTGTTATTCTAGCATCTCAAAATTAAATGTAGCTACATACTCCCTTATATACATCTCAGCAGACATAGCATTATTAGTTTATTCTACTGTACAATGTACTCCGCACATTGGATAGTCTGCACACTAGCTACAGTAGTTACCTAGCCAATTATTGTGTCAAAATCGGTAAGGAACTTGCTTCTAGAGTATTGTTCTTGCTACCAAGAGAACGAGCTTTCAGTTTGCTGTAAGGATTTTTTTTTTTACTTAGAAGTTGAGAAGGCCAAGGTAGACAGTATTGGCACACAGGAATAATCAGTGTGTTTATATGGACAACAATAATCCACTCTTAACCCGTTTAAGACGATACTTTGTTTAAGAAACTACCATGTAAACAGCAATTTTTAATTACCTTAAAAGGTAATAAGGTCATACTTGAAGTAAAGCCTAATCAAACACTAATCGAACATCAAGTAAACACTAATCGAATTAAAACAGGTGGAGTATTCCTGTTTTAGTCGCATTATGGACAAGTAAACATCTTAATCACATTATGAACGACTTCAATGCATTTTGCGACAGGACACGATCACACACGGCAGTTTTACGGCAAAGAAGAGAGTTCGGCTGCATCTCAAACCGTATACTTTCCTACTATAGGCCTGTACTGGGGAAAAATACTATATAATGCATCTCGGCTACTATATAGACGGTCAGTATGCTGTTTGGGACACACCCACGGCTTCAAGCAGTTGTCTATTAGCACGTATAACATGACAAATAATTAACTGTTCGTAAAAATAAATAAATAAATACACTCAAAACTGTATACGGTACCATAACGCAGACGAACTGCATGTTGATGCATGAAATTCTATAAGGATGTCAGATGGCGTGGCGTGGCGACGTAATGACGTGGGCTGTTAATCTAATAATGTTCTATAACATGTAAAACGGGTACATGACAGGAGAATTCTAAAAGCGACTCATGTAAACACCTTAATCACATTATTATATTAATCAGAGTTAGGTCAATAATTAGATTACTGCTGTCCATGTAAACATAGTCTATGCCAGTTAGAAGTCAAGAAAAATAACCACATGGGTTACACTTGACAGCTCAAGTAAAGTAAACTGATGAGAAAAGTAATTATTATAATGAGGTGGCTTGAAATATTCCAGGTGGACCACCACTGAAAACTCCAACTTTCCACAATGTACTTGATACTAAAACACACAGCACAGATCATGCATTAAAGACCAACCACCGATGAGTGAAATGATCATTCCATAACAGGCGGAACTTCACACTTCAACAAAGGGGAAAACAAATTGAAGTAAAATGATTGGTGGCATGTGATCATAGGACTGAGGGAAGCTGATAACGGGTAGGGAAAAGCAGAAGCAGTAGATATACAGGCAGCTGTAAACAAAACAACAACAAAAACGCCATTTAAAGTCACATGCTGGATCAGTGGGAGGCTGCATGCATGCCCCAAGCAATTATTCAGAGATCAGCATGGAATCAAATCAAATGAATCACAATCTCTGTAGCTGAGAGATACAGTAAGAGTAGAAGTGCTGCTGAGACAGATAAGCTCAGCTGACTTACTAATGGTCTGTCTCGGTGCGTGTTCACAGCCTCCACATTCAGATTAAACATTTCCACTTTGCAACCTGGAGAGAGGAATTATGTAAGAAGGTAGGCAGGAGAGGCACACGTGTGTTAATTGTTGAATATGTGACAAGGGCGTCTTTATCGCCAGTCCTACCATAAGCAACAGGGGTGAGCTTCAGAACAGTGTGGAGAGGACACTTTAAGTATGGGAGATCGTCTGTTTGTGGGAAAAAAAACAAGACATTAGAAAGAATACTAAAGACTGTATGTACATTTGGTATGTACACCTATACACCTGCTCATTCATGCACATATCCAATCAAATAGCAATCTTGTGGTAGTAGCATCAAAAAATGTGGAGGGAAAATGTGATCTCAGTGACTTTGGTCATTACATCTTTGCTGGTGCCATACAAGTACTGAGTATTTCAGAAACTGCTGAACTTCCGGGATTTTCACACACAAATCCTCTAAATGTTTACACAAAATGAAGAGAAAAAAAAAAAGAAACAAAAAAGGAAACATCATCTTGTTGATGAGCGCAGTCAGGGAGAATAACCAGACTGGCTTGAGATGACAGTAAGGCTATGGGAAATCAAATAACCACTCTGTGTGACCATGGTGAACAGAAAAGCATGTCAGAGCAGGTCGAGCACGAGTTGGATGGGCTACGACAGCAGAAGACTACATCTGGTTCCGCTCTTGACAGGGAAGAACAGGAATCTGAGGCAACAGTGGGCAACAAAACTGAACAGAAGAGTTTCAAAACATCACCGGTCGTTTTGGATAACGAAGGACCAGGTTTTCCGAATAAAGTGCTCTGTGAGTGTATATGTGTGTGCTTGTGAGGAAAACCTGCGTTCTTGTCCAGAAAATAAGCCAAAAGACATCTCATGACCGCTTGGTGGCAGATGACCATTACATTTCCCTGTCTTTCCAGTTCCATAATCACCGGCTCCAGACGCTGGACCAGATCCTGATACGACTACAGGGAGGAAAAATTATCATAATAGGTTTGGAATTTTTCCCCCCACCCAAACAGCAAAGAAGTATTTGCATAATGTTTTTTAAGATGTCATCTTCAACGATGTCTAGAGTTTGACTTTGTTAGTTTCAACTTTTCATTATTATTGGTTAATGATTTCCTACATTACTGACAATGTCATTCCAGAACCCATTGATAGTGCGAGTGGGATTTCGTAGCTGTGCTTTACTCTTTAGTCTGTATAGTGAAACCTAGTCATCCCTTATGTTTGAGATCACCATTTTAACTGGTGACCATAGAGCACTATCCAATTAGCACCAGAATCACTAAACACATCTCAAACATTTCAAATGAAACATTTTTAATGTATGTCAGGGAGGAGCTCTCCTGTAATAATTGACCCAAGTATAAAAGTCTGCTGTGTCCAATTTTTGTTTAGACCAGTGGTCACCAACCCGGTTCCTGCAGATCTACCTTCCTGAAAACTTTAGCTCCAACCCTAATCGTACCCACCTGACCATCTAATCATTGCCTTAAGAAGTTCTTGATCAACTAAATCACAGGTGGGTTACATTTTGGTTGGAGATGCACACCTGCAAGAAGGTAGATCTCAAGGAACAGGGTTGGTGACCACTGGTTTAGACTACAGAATGCCCAGGTTGTCTTCGTGCACCTGATAAACCATCTCTTTTATTATAACCTGGCTCTTGGTCTCCTGATTCTTTAGTCATCTTACTTCTAATGAAACCGCAGTATTTTGATGGTCATACAGAAAGAGTCACAACAATGTTAACCGTAACAATGTATTGTTAAGCATAGATTATAGTTATGGAGCAATGAGAAGACTGCACCTCTCCTCCTGGGTATCTGTAATGGTACTTGTCCTGGTCTCGAAGTGCAAACTCTTCCGGGAATGAGTTCTGAATCATCTCGTAGGACATCTCCTCACACACACCCTGAAATCAATAATAATAATAATAATAATAATAATAATAATAATTTCAATATGATTACAGTAGTTTCATGCACTGGTATTTTTGAAGCTCACCTTATAAATACTGAAAAGATTAAGGATAAATTTAAAAAGAATTGGTTTGGAGGGAGATGTCATTAACACAGTTTTACCCCAAATGTATTGAAGCAGCCATGTCTTGTATGGCGGCAGACGTTTCATTTGTGCACATTTAGTTTCTGTTTTTCACCGTTTTCTTTTAGTTAACATACAGTATAAAGGATTTTTAAAGATAAACTGTATTAAAATCCTCATAGCTTCCAGCGTTTTGGTAGAATTCTATTATTAAACCTTGGGAGAGTGGGCCTAGCAGGCAGAATAAATACAACCTGCATTACAAAAAAAAAAAAAAAAGTGAGGGGGGTTCAAAATGGCTGCCCCATAAAACTGAGTAACATTAGTCTTAGTGTAAAGCTTAAGAATAAAAATCATTGCGTCTTGACGGTGCGCGTGTTTGAATACACTTCTGCTGAAACTACAGACTACAGTTCATTTAAAGCTTAATAAGCATCATTTGGCATACTAACAGCATCAATCTCATTCAGGATCTTCCACTGTTCGTACGGCACTCCCAGAGCTTCAGCTGTCTGAATGGATCTCCTCAGCTGGCTGGTCCAGACCTTCAGATCTGACAAGCCATGCTCCTCAATAAACCCACGCAGAGCTGCCGCAAACTAGACAAGAAATCATTCGGGAGCTGGAATAAATGTTCTGATATGACAAAACAAGAAACATTTCCATATATCCATAGCGCTGCACTGCAGCCTTCATTAAACCTCCTTAAATTAAAACATGATAATCCCGCTACTCCCTTGATATCAAAGCAGCGCTCTATCTGCTTAAACACTTTCCTCACACACACAACCCTGTTCTCTTCATGCCCAGACCTGCTTTCCGCGGGATGAGAGCTCCGCGTCGCCACCGATGCGACCCTGTGTGTTGTGGTCGCTCTCGCCGTGGCGGCACAGGTAGATACAGTGGGAGTGCACACGGATGTTCATGAGGTAGTAGACAATCTTGCTCTGGATGTAGTCCTGTATGCGGTTCACCAGGAAACGACGGCCTACGTTCATCACTTTAATGAAGGACAGATCTCTGAAGACAAAACGGAGAGTCAAAAGTCCACACACATAATACAGCCAGAAGTATATGGACAACTGACCATCACATTCATATGTGGTTCTTCCCCAAACTGTTGCCACATAGGTGAATGCACACAATGATCTAGGATGTCTTTGTATGCTGTACCATTGCAATGGTACAAAGGGTCTCAGCTCAACACATAAAGCAAGCGCAAATCATTGAAATCGATGTGAAAGAACTCGAGTGGCCAGCACAAAGCCCTGACTTCAACCCTTCTGATCACCTTTGGGATGAATTGGAGGAACGTTGAATGTGTGACACGCCTCCTTGCCAGACATCAGTGCCTGAACTCACTAATGCTCTTGTGGCTGAATGGACACAAATCCCCAGTGCCATGCACCAAAATCTAGTAGAAAGCCTTCCCAGAAGAGTGGAGGTTATTATAACAGCAAATAGGAACGGATTCTGGAATGAGATGTTCAACAAGCACATATGGGGGTGTGATGGTCAGTTGTTCACATACATTTGGCCAGATAGTGTCCCAAGTATCTCATATGATGTCACCAGTTCTTTTTTGAGATGCAGACCCTTTCTCGTTTGTGTAATCTGACCCCCAACACCAGCTAGAATTTATGCCCAATTACTTAAGACTGGAAGTAGTAAAATTCAAAATAATAGCTGAAGTCATTTTCATAATAATTTTGCTCAAAACTGGTATCATAAATATTTAACACAATTACTCAGGTAGTTTAGAAATATAATAAAATTACTGCGCTGTCATTTTAAACCAACAGCCTTTTTTTTTTTTACATGACACATTATTTTTTAATAGCTTGTAGTTTATAGCTGTTAAATCCTAAGTGGTAACAGAACGTTGTTTCACGGTCATTCCAGTCTATAAAAAGTATAAGCATAAAAAAGCATAAGCACATAAAAAAGTACAATGTCGTTCTTTAAAAAATAAAAAAAACAATAGGTTTTAGCATATTACTGTTGTATAAGAGGAATAAAACACTTGCTGTTATTGAAAAATAATCAACCTACTACAACAGTCAATAAAAGACAATATGTAATTGTAGATAGCTGATAACTACAGAATCACAGGTAATTAGAGTATAATGAATCGATATGTTTAAATTATACACTCTACAGGATCCATTTTCCGATCAAAAGCATTATCTTCAACAAATGGTCTTACTTGTCATAATCATCAGGATCCAGTGGTTGGTAGGTGACCTTGTAGCACTCAATACGTTTCAGGAAGTCGTCCATGACTCGTTCTCGGTGACTTTCTGGGTAATCTGGACTCGATACCTTCACTTCCTGTACACAGAGATGATAAGCTACATGCAGGAGAATTACTGGTGTACTACTATAGAGGCTACAAATGAAGCGGAGGTGTGTTGCTTTACCAAAATGTTAGCAGCAATAACATCGGGGTCATCACAGACGGACTCCACAAAAAACACCTGCGCACAAACACCGATGCCATGAAGTGCTCACGTTCCACTTTTTTTTTTTTTTTTTTTAAATAAAATGACTCTGGATGTGTACAGCACCTTATACGCATTCGGCTTCACAAAATTCAGGATGAGATCACGCCTCTCTCGGGTGGTATTTGTAGCATCGAATACCTCAACAGCAAAAAAACAAAGAAAAAATTAAACAGGTAATTACAATGTAACATGAAACAAAAACTGAATTACTTATAAGAACATATCTTAATTGGAGAGATCGTAATGCCACAAGCTTACTGCAATTTGTCCACCTTCTTCGTTCAAATAAGCCTTCACATCTTGCAGCGCCACCAATGCACACTTCCTGTAGAGGACAGCATAACTTTATACAGATTTGCACTTATATTTCCACATATTATATATGAAAAATGGAGAACATACAGTGGGAGGAAAAAGTATTTGATCCCCTGCTGATTTTGTACGTTTGCCCACTAACAAACAAATGATCAGTCTATAATTTTAATGGTAGGTTTATTTGAACAATGAGAGACAGAATAACAACAAAAAAAATTCCAGAAAAACGCATGTAAAAATTTTTTATAAATTAATTTGCATTTTAATGAGGGAAATAAGTATTTGACCCCTCTGCAAAACATGACTTAGTACTTGGTAATGACTTAGTAATTACTTTTCATTTTCAATGCCCTGGCTGAGGGAAGGAGGTTCTCACCCAAGATTTGACGGTACATGGCCCCGTCCATCGTCCCTTTGCTGCGGTTATAATAATATATAATATATTTTGAGAAGAACTCCGCGATTTAACATTGGAGTATGCAAACATGATGATATCACACAGCAGAGAAGTCTTTTTTTCTCCCCAACAAAACATGACACATATGAATCTGGAATGATTTGCGCATGCGTTTTGAACACCTGGAGGCTATCCAAAGGGACATGGTGGGGGACACCCAACCCATCGCAGGGCACAATCGCACACACATTCACACCACCACTCACACACTACGGACAATTTGGAAATGTCAATCAGCCTATAATACATGGCTTTGGACTGGGGGCGGAAACCGGAATACCCGGAAGAAATCCCCAAAGAACAGGGAGAACATACAACCACAATTCCCAAAAAGTTGGGACGCTGCGTAAAATGTAAATAAAAACAGAATGCAATGATTTGCAAATCTCATAAACCCATATGTTATCCATAACAGAACATAGAAAACATATGAAATTAAATGTTTAAACTGAGGAAATGTACCATTTTAAGAAAATAATAAGGTAATTTTGAATTTGATGGCCGCAACACGTCTCAAAAAAGTTGGGCCGGGGCAACAAAAGGCTGGAAAAGTAAGTGTTACTAAAAAGAAACAGCTGGAGGTTAATTGGGAACAGGTCAGTAACAGGATTGGGTATAAAGAGAGTATCTTAGAGAGTCTTTCAGAAGTAAAGATGGGCAGATGTTCACCAATCTGTGAAAAACTGTGTCTACAATTTGTGGAACAATTTCAGAATAATGTTCCTCAACTTAAAATTAGGAAGACTATGAATATCTCATCAGCTACGGTACATATCATCATCAAAAGATTCTGAGAATCTGGAGAAATCTCTAATGCGCAAGGCACAAGGGTGAAAATCAATATTGCATGCCCATGATCTTCGGGCCCTCAGGGGGCACTGTATTAATAACAGGCATGATTCTGTAATATAAATCACTGCATGGGCTCAGAAACACTTGCAGAACTCAGTGTCTATGAACACATGTCACCGTGCCATCCACAAATGATGGTTAAAGCTCTCTCATGCAAAGAAGAAGCCATATGTAAACATGATCCAGAAACACCGCCGTCTTCTCTGGGCCAAAGCTCGTTTAAATTGGACTGTGGCAAAGTCGAAAACTCTTCTGTGGTCAGACGAATCAAAATACGAAATTCTTTTTGGAAACCATGGATGCCACGTCCTCTAAACTAAAGAGGACTAAAGAGGAGCGGGACCGTCCGGCTTTTTATAAGCACTCAGTTCAAAAGCCTGCATCTCTGATGGTATGGAGGTGCATTAGTGTCTACGGAATGGCCAGATTGCACATGTGGAAAGGCACCATCAATGCTGAAAGGTATATACAGCTTTTAGAGCAACATATGCTTCCATCCAGATTCCATCCCATCTTTACTTCTGAAAGACTCCGCCTCTCCAAGATCCTCTTTTTATACCCAATTTTCCTTCAGCTGTTTCTTTTTAGTAACACTTAATTTTCCAGCCTTTTGTTGCCCCATCCCAAGTTTTTTGAGATGTATTTCAGCCATCAAATTCAAAATTACGTTGACTTAAAATGGTACGTTTCCTCAGTTTAAACATTTGATATGTTTTCTACGTTCTATTGTGAATAACATATGGGTTTATAAGATTTGCAAATCATTGCAGGGAAAATATTAATATCACACAACAAGAGACAGAAACAAACATGCAGTGTAATGCAGTATATTAAAAAGTTGGGGTAAAATGGTTATTGTTAATGGGACAATCCCAATCTAATATCAAACCTGCCCTTAATGAAGCGAAAGCTTTATAAATGATACTTATTAATGCAATATTAATGCATCCTCGCACAGCATGAGCAGAAGCTCCAGCAATATCTGCAGATGTCAACATTATCCCATATTACAGCTGGTATCATCATCAACAGCCACAAACACATGAGTCAGTGTGAGACATGTAAACCAGGCAGAAAACAGAAGCAAACATGACAACACTGAACTGAACGATACACAACATACATAATTCTGGTTATTTAGTGATTTATCTTTACTGCACTTACTTCCTTATTTTCATGGCCTCTTGATTGTCATGTCTAAAAAAGTCATAGGACTTGTATGCTTTCACTGCCTCTCTCCTGTAGACCCCCAGATTAAAGACTGCAAAGAAAAACGGGACGATCAACTCTTTATACAGCTAAAGTCTAAAATAAATAAGGAATAAAACATATTGCATAATGCTGTTATAGGAAAACAATCAACAATGGGATTCATTATAAAGTTCATTATTTTCCAATAACATGACATCCTGAAGCGTTTAATCCTCTTACATCACAGCAACTTGTGAACAGTTATGATTTTTCCATTTATTTAAAAGTACAGCACATTGAACATTTTTATCCATTTATAGTTACACTTAATGCTGTGGAATGTCCACAAAACATGCTTGATCCTGTTACTACTTAATAATAATAAGACAATAGCTTGTTATCAACAAAGTGCAAACTCGTCCATCCTTAGACTTAAATCTTACAAGTTACAGCTTTACGTCTGACTGTTGAAACACGCCGACACTGGAGACTCCTTTCATAAATCTTAAATAAATGTCTCCTGACAAAAAAAAAGCTTAATCATATCAACAGTATAGACATTTTATAGACATCTTTGTTAAAATAAATAAATAAAAAGAATTATTTAATCCATCTATTTATTTTTGACATAGATTATGTGAGCTTCTGCCATATACTGTACGTCCCTGTGAATTACCTGTTACTAAAGAAATAATGACATATTAGAACAAGCACATTACTATAATCCTCTCAGATTTGCCTGTTATGGAAAATTCATCTACACCTTCTGACCAATCAGAATCAAGAGTTCAACAACACTGTGGTAGAAAATTCTTTCACAGCTTATTACGATGTAGAAAATGTAGTGCAGGGGGGAAAAATCTAATTCTTTTTTAAAAGTTGATGGATATATATGAAAATGTACACACACCTTTAGTTGGAACTCCAATCCAGTTGAGATAACGCGTGAGCTTCTTTGACATGTAGGTCTTGCCTCGCGCAGGGAGGCCAATCATGACGATCAGAGTTGGTGAGTTGGTCATGTATGATGCCCATGCTAGTGTTAAACACAGACAGGCTTAAAACACAGGTTACGCAAACTTAAAGGAGCAGTCGTCATTTTCTACTTGTGAAGCAAATTACAATTCCCGTAGTTTCAACTTCTCATTTCTGTAATTGTGCCCCTATTTTCTTTTCTTGTTTCCCTTCTTGGATCCTCCCTCTGAGGAAGTAAAGAAAGGATGCAAGGAAAGGAAACAAGAACCAAGTGTTTTTAACGAGTTCACTTACTGATCACTGTGTCAACTGTATAACAGATCGGCCTATACAGTACTACGATTTCTCACTGAATAAGTCTTAATTAAAATGATGTTTTATGTGACTTTTCTGTTTGTGGGACACGTAGGCATTTATACTGTATGTTCACTTGAAAGAATTGATACTTCCTTAAAGATGGTGGACTGTGACTGATTTCTTGGTCATGAGCTGATGGAAGAAGGGTCGAGGAATCAAACAGGCACTGATTCGAGTTTTGGAATGCACTCCCTAAGTGAGCTTTTAAGGAAAACAGGTAAAGCTGAGAAACTGTGTTCTGGCTGGAGGTGGAGCCTATTACTGGTTCGGAAATACAGAATGTAAAGCCATCCATTTTCTGTACCGCTTATCCTATACAGGGTCGCAGGGAGCTTGAAGGCTATCCCAGGGGAATCGGGGCACGATGAAGGGGACACCCTGGACGAGGTGCCAACCTATCGCAGTGCATAATTGCACATACATTCACACACCCATTCGAACGCTGTGGACAATTTGGAACGCCAATCAGCCTACAACACATGTTTTTGGACTGGGGAAAAAACGGGAGTACCTGGAAGAAACCCCCAAAGCACGGGGAGGACATGCAAACTCTGCGCACGCAGGACCGAGGAGGGAATTGAACCCCAAAACTTGGAGATGTGAGGCAAACACAATTCCAGTGTGCATAGCAAAGTTGTAAATATCACACAGCTTTTACAAGGTGTCTTTAAAAAAATTATTTCAAAGACTACCTTGCTGCACTATTTTCCATTTTATTTCATTTATCTTATAATCGTATATCAATACCTGAGACCGAAGTGAATTCATATAGTCTGCCCAAGACAGAACAGCAAAATGAGATCACACTAGCTAGATAATGCTCGTCTTGTGGGTGGGGTGGGGTGGGGGCGGGAGCTCATAAGAAGCCATGATTCAGCACGGAGAATCGATTTTATTCTAGAGATCACATCACATCACTGCTGTGTGTAAAGCCAGACACAAGGTAATTTCATCATTTGTGGCCAGTATGATTTTAGTCTAACTTGAATCTTGAATCCTGTTTAGACCATTGAATTTACAACACAACTGGCCAAGGACAAGTATTTCCTTAGTTATTAGGTAGATTTAACAGTAAAAGACCAATGTAATTCCTGATGGGACTGATAATTCATCTGGTTTAAAAAAAAATTATGGGGAGTGATATTATCCTGAGTAATGTTTATTGCTTAAGGTTTCAAAAAACCTCTAGATATGGTCGCAATAAAGGAAAAACCTACCATTTGACATGCATATCAATATTTATTATCTATATGTGCTCTTTAATTGTGCAAAAGATTTATTATATGATTAAATTGTCTTTTTTTGGTTCAAACCTCTTTCATAAACATTAGTCTATTTGTTAACACTTCCAGTTCAACTAACTGCACATAGTGGTAGTGCTCATTAGGAATTCATCTTTACCTACAGACAGCGATGCGGCAGCACTTTAGTCTTAAAGTCTGTCCAGTTCTCTTGCCTCCTAATCTGAACAGTGTACCCTACTCAAACAAATCAGGCTCCAAAGCACGAACTGTTATGCTCATAACGCCGTCAATGCCATCGACACCCTTCATCTCCTAAAGACCACTACATGATCTGTTCTCTACTGCTCCACAATCGATAAGCACATCACAAATATTTCAATATCAATATGTTTAATGTGTTCTCCTCCACAGTTGGAGCTGTGGTTGTGATCTGGCAGTCGAACTCAGAGGAGTTCATGGCGGTCATTCTACTGTGGTATGTAGGACAGATTAAAATGGTATATGTGGCATGGCAGTTTATGAGTTGGAGAAGCAGCTGACCTACGCAGAGTCTGTTGCAACATAAGCTTTTCTGAAAGCGGTTAAAGTAAGTGGCCAGAATTTTTGGCAAAAAATTTCGTTTAGCAAAAAAGCTGGTCAAGATAGCCTCAGCAAAAAATGACATTAGCATTGCTACCTTGGAGCTCCAGGTTCTCTAGTTTCAATCATGAGCTTGGGTTACATTCAGTGTGTAGTTTTGCATGTTCTTTCAGGTTTCCTCAGGGTTCTGTGGTTTCTTCCCATCCCACAAACACATGCTGGCAGGTGGCTTGGCAAAGCTAACTCACCCCTAGGTGTTTGTGTAATTTTATATTA
>JAFFST010000029.1:241101-254128 GCA_022414735.1 Noturus placidus | reverse complement strand
TATATATATATATATATATATATATATATATATACACACACACAAACATATACACACAGGCTGTGCAAAAGTCTTATGCACCCTATTTTATGTTTGATAGAAACTTTGTTATAGGGTTTTATTTTATGATTTCTTCATTATCATGTCAGTACAAAAACATTTTAGATTTCCAAACGTTAATTTTCCAGTACAAAATGGAATGCTACAAAAAAAATCTGTACAAGTAAGTTAATAAAGAAGAGATAAAGAACAATAAAGAACATATTACGTAAGAGACCACTTTTAATAGAAAAAAATAATGATGCCATAATGATAAAATAAGAAGCAAGCGTGACTGTTAAAGTCCCCAGAAGATCTGTGGCTGGTTCTGCGAGATGATGCTGAGTAAAACTTACCGCACATCTCCTTATAAAACAACACAAATTCCATGTCAGACTACTCTTTTTTGTTGTTTTAAGCAAAGGATTGACATACCAAATATTGCCCTGGTTTCATTTATTACGGTTTGCTGCTTTTTATAGTACTTTTTTAGATACCAAAGATTGAACTGAATTCTTTTTTAAAGGGATCTTTACTCTATATTATTTCTTTGCATGTGGCCATGACTTTTGCACAGAAAGTGCACACAGCTTTGCTGGTGAGTTTTGCTGGATATTTAAGTGCAATGCATTAAAAGTAAGATGTATTGTGAATGTTCAGTAATGTCTCCTGAGTTGAGAATTCAGGAGGTTGTTTGCTTACAGCACTGCTTCCCGTTGGCTCTGGGCTCTGCTCTCTTGGCTTCATCACACATGCTGCAGGTTCTTCCACAGGCAGAAGCTTTGCTTTATAAACACATGCACTCTTGCACCTGCAGGAGGATCACCGAGAACACATCATCAACATTACAGAAATCCTGCATGCAATTCATACAGAGCTTTTTCTTTCTGTCTGGTTTTAGGTGCATTGGGTTTATTCTGCGGCTTTGGCGCACCAACAGCAAGCTCGTGCTCGTGCTACGTCATCCGCGTTGAGCTCGAGATGAAACCAGCAATAATGGCGATCTGACTTCAGAGGCAGTATTACACTGCACATCCAACTTACAGAAACAGGGTTATACAGACAGCGTTTCTATGAGATCGGCTCGTTGGACTCACCGTCGTTGTCTGGCTTCAGGAAGCAGATGGTTTATGGTTTTAAGTCGTATTTAAAGCCATAACACACGAGCGTACACACTGAAGTATCGTCCTTGCACTGTGGGCGCGCAGACCGGCTTGACGACCTTCCAAGGCAACGACACGCCCCACCTCATTGGTTGAAGGTGTGTTCTGACGTCACCACCCATTTACCGTAATTCCGCCTGTAGCCGAGTTCTCAACCGTAAAAACGCCCTCAAGATTATATTATGGTCATTATTTAAACATGTACTATTCTGAAGGTTTGTCTGGGTAATTACTTGTTAGTAAGGTTGGATTAAACCCATTCAATCTGTCAAAAAAACTAAAAACCATTTTTAAATAAGAGCTCAATAATAAATAACTTTGGAAATATTAAGCTGTGATTTACACCACTGGAACAAAACATTCACAGCCCCCAGTTTGAGAACCACTGAGCCGTAGTACACTATATGGCCAAAAGTTTGTGTACACTTGACCTTCTCTAAACTGTTGTCACAAAGTTGGAAGTACATATATGTATTGGATGTCTTTTTAATTAAGATAACCCTTCACTGGAACTAAAGGGTCAAGCTCAAACCTGTTCCAGTGTGACAATGCCCTGAGCTCTATAAAAGGTTTGCAGAGGTTAGGCTGGAAGAACGTGATTGGCCTGCACAGACCCCTTAGATCGACTCCACTGAACACCTTCAGGATGAACTGGAATGGCATCTGAACCCCAGGCCTCCACATCCAGAAGAGTGGAGGCTATTATAACATCAAAGGGAGAATAAATCTGGATGCAGATGCTCAAAACGCACATATGAGGTTTATGGTCAGGTGTCCATAAACTTTTGGTCATATAGTATAATCCGTATTTTATTATTGTTGGTATACCTTTCCATCAAGCACCATAACTTCCTGAAATCAAGTTTAAGCAAAGAGGTTTTTCTGAAATATTCAATTAACGGTGATCCATTTTTACTGGAGTGGTACCTTTGTATTCAGCAGAAAAAATTCTAAATGGAATATAATAAAATTATTAAACTGTGTAGCATTGAAGGGAAAAGTACACATGCGGTTTTTCTTCCTTATTTCTGACAGTGCAAGTTCCTCATTAGTTAGTTACATTTATATAGTGCTTTTCTAGACACTGAATTTACATTGTATGGGGGAAATCTCCTCAACCACCACCAATGTGTAGCATCCACCTGGATGATGTGATGGTAGCTATAGTGCACCAGAAAGCCCACCGCACACCAGCTATTAGTGGAGAGGAGAGAGTGATATAGCCAGTTCAGGGATAGATAAGGGCCAATAAGGGAATTTTGCCAGCACACCGGGGTTATACCCCTGCTCATTGATTAATATTGCTCCAGGAGGATCTGGAGATGAGAATCAGGTGTACAGGATAAAGGCATCAATAAAACTCTAAATTTCAAATGTAAAACAATTAGTTGTACAATTCTGCTTTTTTTTTTTGAATGTTAATAAAGATATTATTATCTACCTATTCTGTAACTATCTGAATGTAACAAAGTTAGCATTGCATCCATACTTTTGTATACATAAATCATTCAAGAGTAGTAGTGAAGCTGTTCTATATACACAGGAGTTTAAAGAGATCATTCAAGAGTAATATACTGTACAGTATTATGTATAATCAGGCCTCAATGCTACTTATGAAACATGTTTAATATGAATTAAATCGAGTGTACTTACAAGAAGATAACATTCTTTCAAAACCCCTTAAAAATGTTCATTCTAATTTGATTGCTTAGATCCAATAAATAGCTCACATAGTTAAAGACATTTTTCATAATACAGTCATAAAGTACTTAGTGGTTTCGTGTGAAGGTGTGACTTTCTAAGCAGGCAGTATTTCTGAAGAGTAACACGTTCAGAGAATTTAGATCAAACCGGTTTGTAGAAATACACAAGTGCAGTTAGAACTTTCCATCACATCTAGACATCAGTTGCAGAAATATGAACAAAATCAATTAATATAACTGTGCAGTCACTGTAAATTCCAATTCTGGTTCAAAACTCGGGCACTTAAAAGGTAAAAAAAAATAAATAAATAATAATAATAATAAAAAAAACTCAAAACAAACAAACAAACTGTAGTAAATCAGTCGAGTGAAATTCAATTCATCGAAAAAGTATCCAGGTCATGGATCCGGAAACAGAATACTAAGAATCATGTAGGTAATTGGTCATTATATTAGTTGTAAGAAGGAAAACTCCATAAATAATTTTTTGAAAATGTAAAAAAAAAAAAGGCAGGCACCTGGAACAGGGCAGTGAACACGATAAATGAAATCATCCAGAGATTCTAGATGTGAGGATTCACAGGAATGCGTAGATTTAGCCAGTAGATTTGCACACGTGTAAGAGTGCTTGGTCCTCTAGCAGCACAGAGCATTTTCACTCTGCAGGGTTCAGGAGTGTAACATCACTGTTTGATCTTCCAGAGCTGCACAGAGACAGTGTCATTTATATTTGTTAACTATTCATAGCAGCGTTTATAAAAGAAATATGGTATTCATGAAAATTCAGTCAGTTCAGGAAAAACTTTCATATCCTACGAGAGCTGTGGAATTTTTGTATGTTTATATATAAGACGACTCACTAATGTTAACCTCGACATATCAGCTTAATTTCGTAACTTTTGAGAGTTAGTGCACTTTTACATATGGATTGTGCTGTCAGATCTAAAGAGCTTAATATATTTCAACTGCACAAACAAATGAAATGAAACTCGATCATTTCGGATTAATGCTTTAAAAGAAATCAGTAAAAAAAAAAAAAAAATCTATAAATTGTGACAAATAAGACTAACTATTTAATTAGGACAAAATGGCACCCTCCAAAAGGAGGAAGCGTTAGTGTTGGTCTGTGGTTGAAATGTATTGCCGGAAGTTTTGGCACACGCCACATCAGAAGGCACTCTTTCATCATGATGTTGTTTTCTGCTGTCTGAGATTCTAAGCTTTGCCTTTTATGGAGTTGTGTGGGTGTCAATAAATATAAATCAGCTGTGCTGTGAGAGTGTTTGGTAATTTTAAATCAACATACCATATGTTCATGAGTATGAAGAAAAGCAGTGTTACCGAAACTGTAGCAAATAAGGCAGGAATTTTTTTGTTTGGTTTCGCCTACATAAACATTTACACCGGAATATACTAAAATATTGATAAGTTTGAGATCGAGAGTGTAAATGCCCACTCACTCTGATATTGAAGCCAAGCAGGTCACTGATCACAGCCGAGACAGCAGACAGGATGACCACTCTGGTAATGTTATAGATGAGGGGGTTCACAGTCAGCCCCAACAAACGAAACGGTGTGTCTAGCTCCTAATAGGTGTCAAAATAAAGGGTTTATCAATGGCATTGAAAGTACGAGCAACTTCTAAATGTACATTTATTTGTTAAAATTCTTCCACTTTTCACATCTTCTTTCACATGTTGCGCTATGCTTACATATTTAAGCAAACTGGCCATTTTAATAAATAACCAATGCTGTAGAAACAACTGATTAATTTGGATTTTTTGTGACATGGAAATTTTCAATTACAAAAAAAAGTCAGAAGATGGCGCTCTTGTTCAGTTCTGCCTAGACTGCATACTGCAGTATGACTATCAACACAAAAATAATCAAATGATATCAAAACTAGAAATATAAACCTGAAAATGGCTCATAAATAATTGATAGATAAGTGGTACATCAATGTTTGAAGTATAGTAATAGGCCAGGCAAGCCTTTGAGCTCTGTAAGGAGGCTCCAAACGATGAGGAAGTAAATCCATGGGAAAATCTAAATATGAAACACCCTGAAACCCCTTTACGTGTAAAGTACAGCAATATCTCATAAAACCCTACTCGTCTCAGTCTTGGTAAAATGCAGACTTGCCGAAACTTGTCTGAGCAATTGGTAGTGTCAAATGGAGAGGACTTTCCTGTCAAAAAGTCATAAAAGAAAGAGGAAACTACAAGAGGCATAGAAGTAGAATGCTAGTAAGACAAAAAGTAATGTTAAAGTAGCAACAGTAACAAGTTCTTTTTTTTTAAGCAAACACATAGAAATTGATGCTCAAGTTAGCAAATTAGCTAGCTAAGTGTGATTTCCTTTGCTAGTAGAAATCAGAAATGATTAGAAATGAAAGGAATCCCCAGGTGACACACTGCAATGAAGCTGGTAATGATTCAAAGCTTACTTTCAGTAATTTCGTGGCCAGTTTCAGGACATTGTTGACGATGCTTAGGTCATCCTTCTTTTCTGGTTTCTTTTCCATCTTCAGATACAAGTTTATCTGTAGGAGAAAGATAGTCAGAAACAAGCAAAGAGAAATACAGTTTTATTTGATGATTTACTTGTATTTAACTTCACTTCAAAGCTTTACAATGGCAGTAATCAGGCAGGATTGTTGAGGTGTTGCTCTGTGCATTTGCCAAGACTTTAGTATACGTAGGTGTGTATGTGTACCTGTTCGGTCAGCAGAACAGAGGCATTGCTGTACTTGTGGTTCGTCTCAGACCCGAGCGTGGCCAGCCGCAGCAGGAAGATGAGGAGAGCGGCGCCCCACACCAGCAGCTCCCAGTTACTCTCCCAATCCAGGAACGTGTGGTGGCTGTTCAGCACCTACAACAACAAAACACATTCTACAATCGGACTGGTGCTCATCAACACATTGAGAAACCATAGTGGTTAATATGTGGTCAAATGTTGCCTGACCTGCGCACAGATGGTGAATGCGATGGACAGAGCCAGGAGGAAGATGGAAGAAACAATGACATCCACCGAACGCTGAGGTCCCCGCCTCTGTAAAACCAAACACAGTTCAGGAATCTGGCACGTTTCCATTTGCAGAACAGAATCAAAAGTAACATTTCTAGTAACATTTCCAAAAGTAACAAATTTCTGAATAATATTTTGTAAAAACAAACAAAAAAAAAAAGGTAGATCTAGAAATGGACCTTGAGGAACGATCGAAGTGAAAGCCACATCTTGATGTTCTGCACCTTCTTCAGTCTAAAGTGAGGGATTGCAGATTTCTTGGCTTTGCGTGCTGACGTGATGTGACTGAAGAGTTTGGCCAAGAGCAGCCGCTGTGAATGACATCGCACTCGTTTAAAATGCAGGGCGCAAAAAGACATAGTAGGACTCTATAAATTCAAACTGTCTAATGAATCATTTCCTTCTGTGTGGTCGTGAACGAGTTATCGACCTGCTGTAAAACCCCTTCAGCAATTAATAGCTGAATGATTCATCAAGTAGGAAAAATTCATTGTAGAGGTCCTTTACACTGAATTGAGGAACACTGCTGTATGGTTCGGTTTCGTTTTATACCGTTTGAATTCTTGAATCTGATTTGTCACGAGGTGGATAAAAAGGATGCCTTCACACCACCTCAGCACTGATAATTTGCCTATTACAACACACCCCATGGCATTTTATTCCTTAACGCCCACACTGACAACAAGACACCCCATGCAGATTGTATTCTTACACCTCAGATGTTTGCTTGAAGAGTAAAGCAGAGCCCTGTACCTGCTTGTATGTTCTTTCAGCAACACATATCATGAAGAAGAAGAGACCGGTGAGGAAGACTCTCTCCACAGTGGTGATAAGGAAGAACGCAAGGGAGTAGGCACTCAGCTTCCCGGCAGCCATGATGGTCAGTTCATTGAGGGTGATGGAGTTCAGACGTGTCACATCAAACTGTTGAGCCAAGCGGAAGCAGAAAGGGAGCAGGGCCAAGGTGGCTGTAACCAGCCCTCCAAAGACCAGGTAACCCATTCCCTGTTCCACCAACTTTACCTTCACAGAGAAGATGGAATGGAAGGATACACTAATAATAACAATATGTACAGGACAGGTCAAAGACAGCAATCTTCTCATTAGAGTTTAGGTGGATCCAAAGCCTATCCTGGGAACACTGGAAAACACACTGGACAGGATGACAGTCCATCAGAGTGGTGGTTTTTATGTAAGGAATATAAACATGATCAGGCATGCTGTTAAAGGAAAACTATGGGGTTAATTAATGTGTTCAAATGTGAAGTAGAATTAATCACCCCAAAGTTAATTGTTTTCCAATAACAGCATAAAACAGCTGAAGTGTTTTTTTATTAGTATTAGATCCTTATTATTCTTATCCCACTGCAATTTGTCATCATTTGCAATTTTTAGTTTATTAATGAATGACGTCATGCTTTTTAACCGTATATTATTTTATTTAATACTGTGACACCCACAAGACAAGTTAGATATGTAAGGAGGGACTCACCTGTGTGAGGATGATGCTGCTGATCTCCAGTACGGACATATCTGCCTTCTTGCATTCACCCTGCTCCCAGATAATGGCACTCACACGATCTTTAGAAGGGTGGCAAGCCTGAAGCCATGAAAACTGTTGCTGAAAAACAACATAGATGCTTTTGCAATCTGTCCAACTCTTGGGTTAAATGTTTTTGACTATATAAATGTGTATCATATATAATATAAAATAAAATGTGGAAAAAAAAGCCCTTGTCACACAGCACTGACCTGTGAGAAAGCTTTGTCGTCATCACTGCTGAGTACAATGGGTGGAGACAGGGTGTGGTTATGTGGATTGTGAAGCCCCTCATCCCTGCTCTCATTGCTCGCTGAGGAGGCAGAGTCAGAAGCCTGCAGAAACTCTTCCCACAGCATGTCGTCTGAGTCAGAGGCAGGCCTAGAATCTTCAGCGGGTTGCACCGGCTTCACTTCAGGAGGCGTTGCTGTGGCGATCATTGTCGCGCCATCATCATGTTTTTGCTGTGGACCATGCACAAACAACAAAACTCCAAACAATAACTGCCTACAGACATATACCACACATATGGTTATCGCCACAACAGAAAATCTGCACTTCTGACCTGATGCTTTGTAGTGGCTGCAGACTCTTTGGAATTCTGAAGTCTCTTCCTGAGTTCAGGAGCAGGATTGGTGTGTTGATTTGGAAGGAGTCTGTCACTCGGTTGCCCTGCTACCTCAACTTCCTCTTCTTCACTGGAAAGCTCTTCAGAGAGCCCATCCACATGCTTCCTCTGAGTATTCTGCATTAAATAAGACCAACAGTATATACAAGAGCACTGCAATTTATTACTGTGAAGCAGCTAGTTTCTTGTAATTGCCATTCCTGACCATCGGACCTTCTCAGATCAATCCCAATAACCTGAACAGATTTGTTACCTGGTTCTTCTGTGATCTGTAGAACTGCTTGCTCTCCTTGCTGCTCCAAATCTTGAGCTCTGTTGCTCCTTTATCTGCCTGATCGGCTCTCTTTGCTTTTTTAAACTTCCTCTGTCTAGAAAAACACAATAAATTAAACATTGCAATCGGTGGCAAATTGCTGTGGTGGACGAGGAACAACTTATTTTTTGCAGATGTGAATAGGAATAGATCACGGCAGGACATGCTGTTATAGAACAAAATAATCCACTTCCACTTAAACACTTCATGACCTCCCGGTCTTTGTTTATTTTCCTAGAACAGCACGTCCTGCTGTGTTTTATCCCTATTAACATCTGCAAAAATAAGTTGTCTCATAAGAAAGAGAAGGATCAATTCAATCGGCAATATAATACATTCTAATATTTAATCATCTCCATATTACTGTGAGCAACACAATAACCTGCTTACCTTTTCTTCCGAGAGGGGCTTGTTTTCTGTTTGGTAGTGTGAATAGTGGCCAGGCTGGACATTAGGCTGCCCTCAGAGGTCCGGGATGACTCAGTGGACACTATTTGGCAGTGCACTGTTCCTAATAGCATCATCAGGCACATTGGACCCAGTAACTCACTAGCTGTGGCTGCAGGCACCTCAATAAACAGCACAGCAGCTGCCACTGTTAAGAAGATAGATTAAGTCAATAGTTATACATTTAAAGGCAATAGGTAGAGAGGAACAGGAGGACACTCTTTGAGCCTTTCCCACTACCAGAACTTTTGGCACCAGAGAACGGCAACTGTGCTTTTTCCACTGACCTCATACAAAAAGTGTCAGTTTTATGTTTTTTGGTACCTGCTCGAAGGTAATGCCAAGAGGAACTACTGGCACATGGAAATGGAGCTAGCACTGTAGTGTGGTTTAACATACCAGTATCACACAATACATACAGCAACACCACACATACCCCCAAAACAGTCTTGAAAGTATACTTTTGCCAGAAAATGAAACTTTATCTGTTCAACAAAAGCAAAAGTTCTCAATAAAGATTTTTACAGCACAAACAAAACAGCAACAAACAGAAATGCTTTCATTGTTTGGATGACGTTACCAAGGTTCATAATAACACCACTACAGTGTTGATTTTTTTCCATGATTTTTTTTTCCCAAGTGTCTCAATATCAGTCATTTCATTGAAGCCAGTATAAGCTGATTCATCAAATGACCAACCAGAAGTAATTTCAATCTTTTTTTCCTATGTTGAACATAATGGCAATGTTGAGTGTTAAAATAATGATGAACCTTGATGCCCATGTAAACTAATTAGTGTTTTGGCCACTTTTAATGTGTTTTCTACATTTTGTTGCTCCTTTTATTAAACTTATTAGCTTAATATTCTAGCACTAATAGAAAAATTATACTGCCAACTCTTCCTAGTCTAATATCCCATCTCTAATTTCATGCTTGGTCTAACAGCAAATATAAGAAAAGTATTTACCTTGCAAGAAGTATAGCACCAGAATCAAGGTGGCAAGGCATTTGGACGTGACCTGGATCCACCACTTGAAGAAGAATGGGTAGAAGAGAACCCTGACCATGCCTTTACGGGTCAGAGCAGTCCATGGGCTCTCTGGCTTGGCCTTGCTAAATGTGGAGCCTGAAAATAAGGGAATTGTGAGTAGTGCTTACATACAAATACTGAGTCATCAAAAAAGTTCCAAGCATTTTCATTATAAGCCTTTTTGGAAAGAAGGTTCACCTGTTCATTCTATCAATGAACATTATGTCACTTGTCAACAAGTCTGTAAGGAAAACAACTGGTTAGATCAGTAGGAAAGAGGACTGCACACCTACAGACATCCTGATAAAGACACTCACCCCTCACCAGATCGACATCTATGAGATCGGGCTTGATGTGGCCGGTTTTCTTTGGCTTATTTCTAATGCCCTGTACAAAGCAATCAGTTTTTGTTGTTTTTTAATAAACACCAGGTTTGCGATATCTTTTCAGAAAACATTATCCACGAACCCTATGAACTTGTATGCGAACTTGAAATGTACCTTGAGTTCAGCCTGTTCCACAGATTTCTCCCATATCTGCTGATCGTAAGCTCCAATCTATATCACAAAACACGAGTATGAGGTCACATTTCACTGCATTTTTTTCCAACCCATGGAAAAGATTTGCTCACCTTTTCTTGGTACCACGCTATTCTTGACATTTTTGGTGAATTGTGAAGGAACCTAAGACGTCCAGGAAGGTCATCGGAGTCATCTCATACAGTAACTAATATTAGTCACAGCCCACTCACTAAACAAAGGAGAAAGAGGGAAAGAAGAATTTGGATGTTTATTTTGAAAAGAAACTTTTACTAGGAGTGACATCTGGATGATGTTAATGATGCCTTTCCCACAGATCTAAATCCAGATGTCTAGATATTTGACTAGTCTTTGTGACTGAAATTCCTGACAATCTGTGCCATAATAATGAATCTTCTTTCAGAGTCACTTAAATAGTTTCTTCGTGAACCAAAATGGAGGTCAACTGGGCCTGCCACAGTGCATCATGGAAGGATGTTAATTGCTTAATTGTATCAAGTAAGGCACTTTTCTGGAAGTGTTTCTCTGTTCGTTTATGCAGGTTTTTCGTTGAAATTGCTGTATACATACATACAGGGGGGAAAGAGGGGGAGGGAGAAAGAGAGCAGCAAGCGTCAGAGATACGAATCAGAGACAGATCCTTACAAAATCCAGGTTCAGTGATCACAGCCTAGCCATAGAGAAATTCAGACACAAGCAAGCATGGCTTCCAAAGGAAGAAAGAGTGTGCTGTCACTAAGACTGGTGAGGACGAGACAGAGACACACGTTCTCCTATATTCTGATGCCTTTTATAAGACAAGAGACAAATACTTTTTAAAAATTCTCGAAGCTCTTACCGGAGTTTTCCAACCCATCAGAAGCAAACCAAATGCAGGTGCTACTGGGGGCGGAGTTACACACCAGGTTGCAGCAAATTTAGTCTCTGAGCTGCACATACTCAGAAGCCAACTACTGCTCTGAGCACATCTCACTGGACAATCAGACACCATCCATCCATCCATCCATCTTCAACCACTTACTCCTTTTCAGGGTCACGGGGAACCTGGAGCCTATCCCAGGAGGCATCGGGCACAAGGCGGGGTACACCCTGGACAGGGTGCCAGTCCATCGCAGGGCACAATCACACACACACACATTCACATTCATACACGCCAATCAGCCTACCATATTTCTAATATCCCTTATTGCATTTTATTTCATGGCATTACTGTGCATAATTATTGTAACCTTTATACTTTTGCCCTATTTTTTTTTTTTTTTTTTAATATCATCATCCTTTCTTATCCATATTGATGCTTTGCCAATATTGTATGTAAACAATTATGTCAATAAAGTACTTTGAAATTGTGTGAGGAGGTAAATTAATTACATTATGTAGCTTACAGCTTACTTAATTAAACAACCACCGTCCAGCTAATAAACTTAAAAACATAACTTTTGCTTTTAATAAAAAACAACAACCAACTTATCGCAACCCTATCTCTATGTTTTTAATTGGTTGTGTAAAAGTCGGCAGCATTGAACTCACCTCTCTCTCCGAGCGAAGCGTCGCATGACGACAGTGAGGTTAGCTCACTAGCTAATGAGGAAGTTTATCAGGAAATACAAAATAAAGTGACTCTTCCAGAATGGACCCCAAACAACCGGTGCATAAATACGTTTTTTTATTAACTTAAAACTGTTTTCAGCTGTTTATTTCAACAGCAGTTGAGAAACAAGACGGGGAAAAAAAAAGTTTCTCAAAAATAACTTAGCTGCTAGCTAAAAAACGACATCCCCCTGGCTATATTGCTATGACAACAGGCAGGCGTACTGAAATATTATTAAAAACATTACACGACTCATGTCAAACGAAAATGTTTTGTAACTGTACAAAACATTACTAGTCCAAAAAGTTTTAGTTCCAAATAAAGTTCAGCCAGTTATCCTGGTAAGAGTGAAGCCAGGGAGAACAGGGTGAAGGCAGCCTTTTCTAAAGTAAAAGAACAGATCAACAAACCGTGATGTATTTTTTAACCCCTTCGGTATCCGTAAGTTTAAAAACAAATACAAAGTTTGAAATTGCTTTAAAGGCATTTAATTATAAACTTGACAAATTGCAGATGTACACATATACTATATTGTACTGCGCTTGTTCATTTTAGAGTTACTCATCCACATAAAAATGCAGGTATAAATGCACACAAGATGCATTTCAAACACACCGATGTGAATCGGAATTTGAAACTGTGTTTACACCTGACCATTTCCTATCTGGATTGCATCCTCAGAAGTTTTCTGCGGTCAGATGCATCTCGAGTTAAGCAGGTGCATTTGTAAGTCGCTTTGGATAAAAGCATCTGCTAAGTGAATAAATGTAAATGTATGCTTGGTGTATCACGTGGAATATGCAGAGACATGCCTTTACAGTTTTATAACATATAGCTAAAATTCAGTCCAGACATTTAAAATAGTTCAAGAGAAATGTGTTTTAAATACAGTGCCTTGCGAAAGTATTCGGCCCCCTTGAACTGTTCGACCTTTTGCCACATTTCAGGCCTCAAAACATAAAGATATAAAACTGTAATTTTTTTGTGAAGAATCAACAACAGGTGGG
>JAFFST010000029.1:220511-231503 GCA_022414735.1 Noturus placidus | reverse complement strand
ACTTGTGTTGTCCTTGACTATTGTTTAAATTGGTTTGATGTTCCGAAACACTTAAGTGTGACAAACATGCAAAGGAACAGGAAATGAGGAAGGGGGCAAACACTTTTTCACACCACTGTATATACAGTACACTCACCAGCCACTTTATTAGGAACAGTTAGACAACTGCACATTCGTGCAATTATCCAATCAGCCGATCATGTGGCAGTGGCACAACACATAAAATCAGGCAGATACAAGTCAAGAGTTTCAGTTAATTTTCCCATTATGTTCACAGTGGGATTTATACGCACAGCTATCTCTACGATTTACACAGCAAGATATGGAAAAAAGAAAGAAAAAACATCCAGTGAGCAAAGGGTCTGCAGGGGGAAACACCTTGTTGATGAGAAAAGATATAGTGGTTAGAGTTGACATGAAGGCTTTGATAGTTCATATAACCACTCTTTACAGCTGTTGTATGCTGATAAAGATTTTTTGAAAACCACTCTTTACAAAATTGTATGCTGATAAAGATCAACAGTACAGAAAGGATTTTCCAATAAACTGTTCTGTAAAAGTCTTTCTCTTGGGAGCATCATCACAATTAAATAAACAGTTAAATCCTAATTTCATCCAAAGACTATCGTTTTGTTATATTGCAATATAAATTTTTTACCTAGATTAAATAATGAGAATATCAGGAATTAGCTGGCGAAGGCTGATTGTGTTTTCTATTGCCTCAAAATGATCCTACACAGTTGTAATGTTTCACCTTAAAGGCCACTGGTCCACTATGTGCACTTTTCTAGGTAACAGATACATACTAACGATACAAAACATGTCCCTTGGAACAAGGAAAAGTACAGTTTGGTACCTTTATTTGTAAAAGTGTATGATTGTTTTTTCAATCAGCACCTCACCAAACCTGTGCTCTTTTTGTGTTGATTAATAATGACTGTATTCATTTTTGCATTTTAGTTTTTGTATTAACTTCAGTAGCTCCCCACTTCTTTTTAATTCCAGGGCTTAAAGGCTTATCGTGCACTTACTTGACCTTTCTTTCTCAGAATACAGACAAAGCAGAGCACAGACTGGAGATTAAACGTACAGAAACAGGTTTTATTTGAATATTATGCAAAATAATCAGTGTTTTGTTTAATATTTGTGGCGTTTTCAATACAGTGGGTGTCAGAACATTTAGCAAGTGTTAAAGAAGGAAGAACAATGGAAAGAGAAGTCAGACATCAGGTCGCAGGTGAGCATTTCTGGAGGCTTCGTCTCAGTTCACGCAGCTCTAGCTGTCTTCGCCGTTCTCCCCTACTCCCTTGATCAGACGCTTGTTACCCCGTTTCCCTGTAGGGCCCTTTGGCTTGGCAAAGGCTTGTATCAGGGCCTGTGGCTTAGGGTGAACTTCTTCAAATAGATACTCTTCCGTCAAGCCCTCTCCACTGTCTATTTCCATCTTCAGAAATACACACATATGTATGTATGTATATGTGTATATGTACATATATGTATATGTATATTTAAAGTGAATGGACAGAGTTCATGCAGCACTTGAACATCAACTCCTAAAATCAGTCCTAACCCAGAAACCAGCACAGAAAAGCCTGCTCATTAGGGAGTCTTATTCACAAAAACAAAGGGCTCTGTAATTAGTGTTCTCACTCTTTCTTGGAAATCACTTTCTAAGACTTGTTCCATGATTCATATGCAGGATACCGTAGCTGCTTCTCGTGAAAAGTTATCTTAGCTGACATGTTCAGCTTTAGGGTGTGTTTGTTTAGAGGATTAAATCTTAAATAGGGGAGTTAAACATCACTTTGATGGTTATGTTGATGGTTGATGGTTATTTTATTAATTGTAATAATATTCATTTGCTTATTTTACCATGATAAAACAATACAGATATTTTTTGTTCATAAAACAATACAGATATTTTTTGCTTATCATTATTAGTGACATAGTAACGTAGTTAGTTATTAGTCACGCAGTAGCTCAACTTGACACTTTTCTGGGACATTTTTTTCACTTTCCCGGGACATTTTTTTCACTTTCCCAGAGTTGCCCTTGACTGGAAAACCAGTCTATAAATTTCCAGCTTTTCCAGGATGCATTAGCACCCTGTTCAATACTGCGTTACTTTTGACCTACATTTACAGACCATTGTACTAAAAAAAGGGATTCTAAGCACTGATAACAGATGACCTAATTCCTGATTACCTTCTTACTGATCTCTATGCAGTAATCCCTCTCCACCTCCTCCAGCAGCTGGTTCTTACAGCTGGAGTAGAGCATCCGCTCCTTGATGCTACAGCTGTACCCAGGCATGGAGTAGATGAATACTAAAATCGCACAAAAACACACACACAGAGAGTGAAAAAGAGAAATCTACAATACGCTAATGGTTAAACCACTTCATGGGAACTAGAGACTAGTCTTTAACTTAATGTTTGATGATATAAGAATGTTAAAGTATAACCTCTTTTCTGCGTTACATGATGTTTTTCCTGACCATGAATTACTATGTCTGTATACCTTTTAATTTAAATTAAATCCAAGAATTTGTTTAGAATTACTAGACCAGAGCATCAACCGTAACAGATAGACCAAAGTACCTGCAAAGTACTGGACTGAGAGTGAAAAGAAAAAGAAAAAAACCCAGCCCATACCAGCGTGTTTAATGTCTATCGACTGCCTCTGTAGCGTGAGTGTTTATCACAAGCAATCATTTCAACACATTTCCCAGTACAAAGGAAAGGATGTAAAACCTGTTCACCCGAAACACGCTTAAAATGTAAGTCAGCAACTGCCCCTATATTTCTCCATCCTTGTCTTCATTACAGAACTTTGTGGCACTCACACACTCATTCAAGAGCGATTCAATGGACAGAATTTAGGTTTAAAAGCACAGAGTTGGGCAGTAGTCAAAGCTTTTTCAAACAAATTCATTCATATAAAGTCCAAGGAAATGACTTTTGATTTCCTGTGTTCCTGTTCCACAAACCAAACCAAGTGCTAACAAACCGCAAGATTTTCCCACGGATAAGCAAACGTTTCGGTTGGGTGATTCCAGACATATTTTGATGCATGTCGGAAATGTCTATTAACATGACACGACTGCCATTACGATAAGATATGAGTTTTAAAAGAAATGTTTAAAAATCAATGCTGCATTGATAAATCAATGGTTTGATGAAGAAATTAACATTGTACCTGCAACTATATAAAAAAAAAGTGATTGGCAGACACATTGCACTGTCTCTCATTTTGTGAAGAATGAAGGACTCCAAATAGTTCATCAGGACCATGGTTTGATTGTATAAAGGTTCATTCTTGTACATGTACCATCACAGGTCGCACATGAGTGTAAAAGAGTAAGATCAGAGTGTGTAAATTGTGCAGCAGTCTGGGAAATCCCTTGGCAAGGTGGTAATTTGCATTTGCTACTGTATATAGTTCTGAAACTACTGAGTTTCCTGAACTGAAATATGTCTCTCTTTTGCATATCTCAGCTACAAGTTCTAGCATTTTAAATTCTGTTCACTTAGAATATTGTGTTTAGGAGCATGACAGACATTCTGACAGCCGGTTTTGGGTTACAAAATGAACTGATAAGTCTTCTGTCCATTTCACTACAACACACCGCGATCTGCAACAACCTGTTGGAGGAGTATGTGGAAATCACACAAGGTTTTCAACATCTTTATTCAGACTGACTGTTTTTAGCTCTGTGCTTGTTAAACTGGCTCCTTACCCAACATTAAAGATAATCATTTAGGCAGGCAGGCAGACAGACAAAGTAAGGTAAAAAGTCATAAAAAATGTAAAGGTAAAAAAATACATGTTGCTTTGGTTAATTATACATATTTATGGTTTCGAATGCACGGTGGCTTAGTGGTTAGCATGTTTTCCTCACACCTCCAGGGCTGGGGGTTCAAATTTCACCTCTGCCCTGTGTGTGCAGAGTCTGTATGTTCTACTCGTACATCGGGGGTTCCCTCTGGGTACTCCAGTTTCCTCCACAAATTCAAAGATTTGCACAGGGTGTCACCTTCCTTGTGCCCTGACTGCCCTGAGATAGGCTCCAGACTCCCCTGTGACAAATAAGTGGTATCGAACTACCAACCCCAGAGATGCGGGGCACCAGTGCTAAGCAATAAGCCACCATGCCCTCCCAATTCACTTAACACTGAAGAAAATGCAAAATGATATTTGAACATATCAAGAGAGTAGTGGAAAATGATGAGAAAAGCTCAGGGACTGACCCACAGCCTCCACACTCTGGCCCTGATAAGAGTGTTTGTACAGGAAGAAGTGATAGCGAGGAGCATCAGCAGGGATTCGGGCTGGCAGTTCACGAATCTCTGTAGGATTGGTATGGACCAGCTCGATTGTCTCTCGCTCAGTGTCCAGCCTCTGAGAATACACACACACACGCACGCACACACACACACACACACGCAATGATAACAGAAAGGTCATAATGAGTGAAGGAAATGCATGTCATTCCTTAACACTGAAAGGTATGAAGTGTCACTGTTTAATCTTTAAATTTGTGTGTGTGCGTGTGTGTTTGGATGGGACTCACTAGCTGGATGTAGTTGATGCGCCTTTGTTTGAGTAGTTGTAAAGCTCGTTTAGCTTCCTCCTTTAATGGGAACGCTAAACCTTGCAGATTCAGCGACTTACTCTCCACACTTATATGGGCCTTCCAGTAAGAAAATACATATACAGAGGCATAGACAGGGACATACACACACACACACACACACACACACAACCACCATTATCATCATGTGAAGCAACAGCAGGCTCAACCTGCCATTAAAGCTGCTTCAGCAGACTTAAAGCTTTGTGCCTTCAGTGTGAAATACTGGTAGTATAGGTGAACATCACCTCAGTCAAGTGATATCAACTGTAAAAAAAAAAAATAATAATAATTGGCCAAATAATACTCGTAGCCTAATTAAAATTTTTCTAAATATTTATGCAGAAATAGAAAAATCGTTATTTGAAATGTAAGCCAGACTGGTTTATGCTACTACACTGTAAACAATGTTGAAAACATTTGTTTAATTGCTTTTAATTCCATTTCATGGTTTAGATCTTGTTGATCTCGTAAAAAAATAAAAATAATAATAAAAAAGAGAAGAAAAAGCACAGTTTGTGGGTTTTATGGTATGGTCTATGCAGAACAAAAATTAACCAAAATTCTAAAATGCTAAACAAAACAAGCAACGTTTCATTTTAAACTAGCTGTGCTTCATAGTCCAACAAACTTTAGCTACTTCAAAAAAAACCGACATCATTTACTGATTTTTTTTTCTGACATTTGTTGGTGTTCATTAATATATTTTTTGGTAATATACAATGTATTCAGAAAGTATTCAGACACCTTAATTTTTTCACATTTTGGTATGGTATGCCAAATGCCAAAATGCTTTTAACTATTTTCCCCCCCAAACGTCTTCCATATAAGAATTGGAGGTCACTGTGCTCTTGATATGCATTTTTATTGCTCTGATATGCATTTTCAGCTGTTAGACCTGAGCTGGACGGTGTGCCAGTCTATCGCAGGGCACAATCATGTACATATTCACATTCACACACACACACATTCATACACTACACACAATTTGGACATGCCAATCACCTTACCATGCATGGCTGTGGACTGGGGGAGGAAACCGGAATACCCTGAGGAAACCCCTGCAGCACAGGGAGAACATGCAAACTTCGCACACACAAGGCCACAGTGGGAATTGAACCCCCGACCCTGGAGGTGCGAGGTGAACGTCCTAACCACTGTGCGCCCCCTTTCCAAATCATGTCCAATCGAATGAATTTGCCACAGGTGGACTCTAATTAAAATGTAGAAATGGGATGCACCTGAGCTAAAGGTCTGAATATTTATCTCAATGTGATATTTCAGATATTTCAGTGGGAATTGAACCCCCGACCCTGGAGGTGCGAGGTGAACGTCCTAACCACTGTGCGCCCCCTTTCCAAATCATGTCCGATCGAATGAATTTGCCACAGGTGGACTCTAATTAAAGTGTAGAAATGGGATGCACCTGAGCTGAAGGTCTGAATACTTCTCTCAATGTGATATTTCAGTTAAAACTTTTTTTTATTTTTTTTTTAAATAAAAGTTATCACAAGTCTGGTTTTTGCTTTGGGGTATGGAGTGTAGATTGATATAATAATTTAAAGCATTTTAGCATACGGCTGCAACATAAAAAAATGTTGGCGGAAAAAAAAATGAAGGGGTCTGAATACTTTCTGCATGCACTGTAAGTGCCAGCAAAACAATCAGGAAGTATAACTACATTGGGTGAACAAGAAAAAAATATTTTTTCTATTAGTTTTCAGCGCTATTATATCAGATATAGGTTTGGTTCTCTAAAGAGCTGAATGAGCTCAGACTTCCCTATGAACATGAGACATTTGGGAAGCACTTTCACATATACAGTACAGTATGTAGCCCTTTTCTAATGTAACAATGTGAGACAGCTCTAACTTCATTTTTTAAAACAGTTAGGTTATTGATTAAAATGATCATTATTAAATGGTAAAATCACACAAAAAATTCTCTTTACCAAATAAGATGATTTTTTTCAATTTCACAATGCTTTTACTGTGCCACGGTCAGTTCAGTCCTCTTGTGGGATTGCAGGAGCTTTTAGTGGTCTGGCAGCTGGGAATTTTATATGATTTATCTGATTATAGAGCAGAGTTTACCTTTCCTCTCCCAGCCGGAGCAGTGACTCGTCTTCGCTCCTCCTAAGAACGAAGTCAATAATATATAGTGTCATTTTAAGTACATATATTTTTGTTTGCACACACACACACACACACACACACACACAAAGTCTCACACCTTAAATCACATCACACTAATAAGAACTTACCCATACAACCTTGTCCTGTCAGGTGCATTTCAAGCAATAAACTGTCATTAATGATGTTTGGGGGAAAAACCCCACTCTTCATTCATGTTCTAGCTATAGTGCAGTTTGAGATGAAGGCCATGTGAGGGTTTCAGTAACGTGACGTGTTTGCTTGCTCACCTCTGTGGCTTTGATCTGATGCAGCTCCTGTTCAGCTACAGTGAGGGGACCAGGGCTGGAGGAAGAGGACATGTGGCGCAGGTAACCCTGAAAACACACATCCTCCTGTAGAGAAGAAGAAGAGCAGATAAACCAGCACATTTTCTCTCAACCTGGAAGCATCTGATGAGCTGTTAGAGCTGCCTCAGGATGTTAATACTTAAAGATACCTGGAAATGGCTTCACATTTGCTAATTCATAGGAATTCACAGGAGCTAATTCAAATTACATCCAGTTAGGGGAAAGGTGAGGGCTTGAGATTAGAGGTTGTAGCGTTCTTTAACCATGTGGCTCTGACAATAGTGCAAATAAGGCAAATCACTAGTTAATAATAATAATAATAATAATAATAATAATATTTCACTCATTCTAATGCATTATAATTTCTAAATTAATGCATAGGGACTTATATTGAAGACACTCAGCATAATCTAAAGCTAATCATAAATGGTTAAAAAAAAGTGTTGTTATTTAGCAAAGAAACCCATATAATTGTTGACATGGTGATGTTTTCAGTAAAGAGTTGTTTATTTAGCATTTTTGGAAGAAGTCTGTGTCAGTGCCAGAGGTAATGCTGTTCCTTTAAGGTGTCCAGCATGGAAAAGCTGTCAGGACAGAAGACTTTGCACTTTACCGTTTCTCGGAAATAAGATGCATTTTTTTGTGTTATTAACTTTAAGTGAAAATGAGAGAATAACTGATGATAGCTGTTATAAATTAAACGTTAACAGGAACTAGCTATGTTTTGTGGATGTTCCGCATTATTAAGTTTAACTAGAAACTGAATAAAAAAAAAATCAATCTGTCATTCATTAATAAGTAGAAAATTGTAATCAGTGGCAAATTTGTGTGGTATATATATGAGAAATAAAACACTTAGATACGGCACATACAGTAGATATTCTCAAACTGTGTAAATGGATGGATGGATGGATGGATGGATGAGTAAATCAATAGTTATTTCCCCACCATGTAAATATGATTCTACTGTTATTCAGACAGTAGTACATTTTCTTATGTACTAGCAATGGATTATAGTAATGACAGTCACAATGTTGACAATAAGGACATATCAACAGTGAAGAACAAAAATAATGACATGTAACACGTCTATCTACTTGTGTGGTTCCGAATAGTTCATCTTTGATGTGACTTCCACCAAACTCCTTTTTCAGTGTGGCACGAGTGGCAGCATACACCATCTTCAGTCGCACCTGCAGCAAGCAGTGAGTTAGCACACAGGCAGAGTGCGGTATCAGAGTACCAAAGTGCCATACAATACATATCTCAGGCATGTGTGTGTGTGCTTACAGGTGACTGATCTGGAGACCAGGAGATGAAGAGCCACTCATAACCCTGCTGGTTCTGCGTGTCCATACGGAGCAGGATGTAGCACGGCTCCAACGAGTCCAACAGAGGCAGAACACATGGGTCATAATCCTGGTCCCAGCTCTGAGAGGCCTCTCTGTAGGACCCCAACACCAATTGCTCTAAACACACACACACACACACACACACACATCATAGGCAGTTTATCAGTCTGAGTCTCAAAATAGTATGGTATGATGAATTCTTTATCACTGCATATTCCAGCCATGCTCAGGCGAGTCCTCAGTACACAGATAATGTCTATTTAACCTCTTCAGTTTCTCAGTCATTAAAGATACAATAACAAACAACAAAATGTGATCATTATATAATATACATCTGCAACGCAAATTCTCTTACTCACCACTCCTTATGACAATCTTTATGACTCTGGTGGCTCCTTGCCTCGCTCTGACCAGGAACTGCCTCAAATCCTCAGTCGCTAGAAATATAATAGAAAAGGAACCAGTTACGGATGGGGTTTTCTAATTTTGGCTTACCTACTGTATGTACACTACTAACTACTAAGGAATTTACAGAACACAATGCTACAGCATTTTGTAACCTAATCTATAGCTATAACACAACTGTTTTGTTTAAAGCCATTCAAACAAAATTCATTTATAATAAAAGTCTATGGGCAGATGTTAAAGAGGTCACTAGACATTTATATAGAATATTTTCACAAATTCCATAAATGTATTTGTGAATGAAACACTAAATCTGTATTATTATCATTAAATTTTTTATTATAGTCAGCAAGGTGGCGCACCTGCCTTACAGGGTCCCTGAGCTTGGATTACTGTCTGTTTGGAGTTTTACATAAATGGTAAATGGCACACTTCTACATATACTTTTACATATTCTCCCTATCTCTATGTTGGTTTCCTCTTTGTTCTCTGAGTTCTACCAACCTCTGAAAAACATGCCGGGACATGAATTGACTATGTAAAACTCTCCTTAGGTGTGAGTGAGTGTGTGAAAGTGTGTGTGGTGCCATGTGACAGACTACCATCTCACAGGAGTGACGGAATGACATATTCCTGCCTCATGTCCAGTGTTCCCAGTATAGACTCTAGAATCACTGTGTAAATCAGGTCTATTGGCATAATGCCCTAACTATGCTTAGACTTTTCTGTTCTTCTTTCAGTACAGGGAAGTGTCTTTTCTGTGAAATTCCTGTGTGTGTTATTTGTACATACTGTATGCTACAGATGCAATATAGACGAATAAAGATTATGTTGAAAATTCCTGGGGTTTTTCTTTAATCCATGCTTTGGAGACTGAAACAAAGTAATAACCTCTAATACAGTTTAATAAGAAAAGAACAGATCCTTGACTCCATCATCAGATAGAGGTCTAACTGTTGCTATCTGAGTTTGGCAAATAATAGCTCTGTTCATCATGCAATCTGCTCGGTTATAAGATTCACCTTATTGAAAGATGACTAGACCAGTGAAGGAAATGAATACTGACAAGGGTTTCTTTAAGTCAAGATGGCCAGTGCCATGTTTTCACCATGGTAACCACTTGGCCAGGGTTCATAAATGATGTAGGTTCAGGTGAGATGCATGAAGTGTAAGGCTTCCGCTCTCGAGCTCCAGTTACAATGTCTTACCATTCAAATAAATGTATTGCAATATTCCATTTCTCTTAATTCTCATGCATATCACCAGTTATGTACAAGGATGAGGTAGTGCCTTGTTTTTGGTTTATAGTTTTCTAACATATTGGATATTTTTTAATGAATTATTCTTTCATGAGAGTTGTTGCATCTCACCACAAAAAGCAGACATGAACCTAAGAGGAAGGAAAGTATATGATATGATATATGACATGATATTATCTTTAATTCCTCAGCTGAGCTATAAGAATGTTGAATTTTTTGCTGGTGAATAAAATTCAGTCATCACTCCATTCCTGAGATAGGTTTGGATTAAAGTACTCATACTATGATACACAATTTATTCCAATTGAACCCCCATTGTATCTGATTAGAAGATGATGAGTTTGATGAGTCTGAACAATAAGTGCTAAGTACTTACCATGGATACCTGTCTGATGAGACATTGTTCCCAGTTACTTTAGCCCTCCAGTTCAATGCAGATATCTCCTGAGAATCCTGAGTCTTCCTGTAGTCTCCAGTGCACACTGCTCCAATGGCAATGACACCAAGGCCCCTAACCTATCCTACCTGTGGGGAATCCTGGTTGAAATTTGATCCGCAGAACAGAGGAAGATGGGTATCCTTAATATTGCCTCTGTCAGTGGATTTGGAATCCTTTATGTGTCAATCTCCATTACTGGGGATTTGCAGCTGAATACAAGCTCCCTTCAAAAGACCTGCTGTTAAGCTCTGAGGCACACCGGTGCTGTCATTACGCACAGTAGCTGTGCACTTGGGGCCTACAGTATGTTTCTCTGGCGCATCTTTGGACCTGCCGAGTCTAGTTGGTTAACCAGAGCTTCTTGTGTGAACAGTAATGACAGGCTATCACTGGCGAACGTGGAGGACTTGATCTGTGCACAG
>JAFFST010000029.1:199161-209296 GCA_022414735.1 Noturus placidus | reverse complement strand
ATAGATAGATAGTATGTGTATAATTTCACTGCAATTTCAGAAAGCATCAAGGCCACGATGCAAAGAACTGCAGTTTTATGAGCGAACCTCCAAAGTAATCCAAGTAAGTGACGATACAATGACCATACTAATGTTCTCGGAACCATTTCAGAAATATACATTGAAATCAAACAGCAAGTTCAAAGCAAACGATGGCTACCGGACATGTGCTGCACTTTTTTAAATTAGTAAACCGACACTGCTTTCCTTTTAAGGTTAGCAATCAGTCGATGTCCGATTGTCAAATCTCCTTAGCCTGGTTGTTAAGAGTTTTAAATCCTACTCGAAATGATTTATAGAGCATAAAGTAGATGTAGATATTGTTGCCTCCTCTGCCCATGGGCCACCACTGGTGCGTGCTTCAGGGTGTGTAAATACAGAGCACGAGGAGACACAGCGATGGCTACATTTCCCTCCTTTTTGAGTTTGTGAGTGACTGATTCGCGGTGAGGCTGTGAGGATGGAGGAGCTCAGAGGTGGAAACCTTTCTTGCACCATCTCTCTCTCCTCCCTCAAATGTCCTCACTGAATGTTGGCCTGCGTGATGGAGATTATTTCTTGGATTTCCCGCACCACCATGATGCGTGTGAGCATCTGCTCCAGCTGCTCGCTTGTGATTGGCTGGGTCGAGTACCATATAGGGCTGTTCGGGGCTACAACAGGCTCTGGCGTCAGATAATACGTGTCATTCCGGCCTTTGGCAGTCTGAGGGCTGAAAAGAAACGAAGGGTACCGTGTGCATCAAGACAAGTGAATGAAATACAAACATTAATAATTTTGCATTTCTTTCTTCACTACAAATATTAAGAACAGACTTTTTTCTTTTCAGTGCTACAGCTCTGTCCTTTTGTTTTCTCTGCTTGGCAGTTGAACCGTTTAAGCTCACCAGTTTGTTTAAAAGTCAACTAACATCTTCCTTTATAGGTCTAAGTTAGAGACAGCAAAACATTTAATGCATGATTAATGGAATGGTAAATACTTAATTGAAGAGGTGCTCACCATTTGAAGAGGTAAAAGTCGTAGAGCTTGATGGGGCAGCGAAGTGGATTCTCTGGATCCTCAGCTTGCTCAGCGTACATATCATCTGTCACTAAAGCAAGAAAATTCATTTAAAGAGGAACACAGTGAAAAAAGAATCATGGCGTGAAAAAGCTTCATTCTATAATACAAACGTAAATCACAGTGTAGAGAGGTGCCCCCTGTCCCCACTCACCTTTCTGACCGACATGGTGAGAGCCAACTCCTTTCAGGTAGCGGATGCTGGTGCTCTTATCTTTTGGGTTGGTCGGATTCTTCTTGGTGTGCCGGAGCACTTTAGAGAAGGCCACTTTCATATGCTGCTCCACTGTGGTCAAGTGGAAATACCTGTGAAATAAACAACGTTTCACGTCATGTCAAGACTCCCTCTAGCGCATTAGACGTTCTCGAATGTAGAACATGGGTGTCTCGTGATGTTTAAGGTGCCACGTTACATTTAGTTTGATTTGAAGTAGGCTGGACAAATAAAATTAACTTGGTACACAAATAACACATTTCCTGCTTTTAAATGTTTCGTGTGGATTTATCAGAAAGGAATGTTTTGCAGAACTTATTGCACAAACTGACTGAACTTAAGTGTACATCACTGCCCAGATGAAAAAAACAAAACTATGCATCAAACATTTAGCTTGATCGTGTATCGTTAGCATTGTCAGTAGCCAAAATAACAGCTCTATTTTGCCCCCTAGTGTTAATAACGAGCTCTTCAACAAAATTATGGTTCACAAAGTGAATTCAGAACACGGATTCAAATTCATTTCATCATGGGTCGTATGTTCGACACGCCCTAGAAGCCATGACGGAACATAAATCCTTCCACTCACTCACTTGGTGTTGAAGTACATTAGTGTAGTGAGTAAAGTAGATGGAGAATGAGCTCCCAGCTGTTTGCACTCCCACAACATCTCCTCGGTAACATGACTGGGGATAATATAACCTGAAAAGACATAATGAACCGATTTGTACACTAACAGCAACTAATAAAGCATAAAAATTTTCATATTGTAGCCATTTTGCTGGTTTATGCTGAGACACGACCGTTGGAACAGTCCAGTAACAAAATCTCTGGTAAAAAAAAAAAAAAAACACCATCTAGCAGGCTAGTAACAGGTGTTCCAGTCATAAAAATTTTGGTGCCTAACAAAGTATACCATCACATAACATTCAGCACAGACGCATGCACAGAGAGGAAATAAAACTGGTCTTTCTTTACCCAGCGGATGAACACTGGGCCTCCATTCCTCCAGAATTTTGTGTAGGCACTGGGAGAAGCGGAAGTAGTACTGGTCTGAAAAGATGTCGTCCACCCTGCCATTCTCGAACAGGTACTAAATACAATACACACAGGTAAAAATATCACACATGCCAGAGCCATATCTCCCTGCACTTCTCAACTGGTTTCCCACTGAAGCTAAGCAGGGTTGAGCCTGGCCAGTACCTGGAGACCCCCTGGAGAAAACTAAGGTTGCTGATGGAAATGGTATTAATGTTATTATTACTGACTCTGTGGTCATTAAAAATCCCAGGCCATGTCTCGTAAAAGAGTAGGAGTATAACCCCACTGGCCCTTCTCCATTATGGCCCCCCAATAATCCCCATCTCTGAATCGGCTCCATCACTCTCTCCTCTAATAGCTGCTGTGTGGTGAGAGTTCTGGTATAACTATATCTGATATAACTATAGCGAACTAAAAAAATAATAAAAAGATGAGTGGAAATATATAAATTATAAATAATATATATTATTTATATTACATTATATATATATCAGGAACAATGATATCGAATAAACATGGTTTGAGAAGAAACGCATACATACTTTCTGTATGCACAAGAAGACATAATATAGTGCGTCGGGTTCAAATGACTCTCCTTCTAAACCACGAGCCTCCTGGGTCATGAGAGACAGAGCCACGTTAAGTTCTCCCACTGAACTGGAGACCAGGTCTTCTCGGAAACGCAGAGGCTGGCGGCCTGCGGAGAGAAAAAAAAACAAAAAAAAAAAAAACACACCAACAGGCATAAGGAACGTGTTCAAAACTATCTACCTAAAACTTATATCTATTTACACTAACTATCTAGAGGACCAGAGGGCAGATGAGGTTGATAGAAAGCCTACTGAAAACTGCAACCACGTAAGCGGATGAGAATTGAATCACTCACGGCCAATCGGCGCCAACTTGTTCTGTTCGTTCTTATCGAGCTCTGCATTTTTGCGCTGCACCCAAAGCCTCCAAGTCTCCAGGCCTTCCTCTGGCTTTAGCACTGTAGGAAGAAGCAGCTCAGGAGGAGCTTCAACTTGCGGCTCTGCCTCGGCCTGAGTAGGTAGAGAAAAACGTTAAATAATGGGTCAATATTCTGACAAACTGTACAGGATACTCGGTTTAAACAAATAAAGTACGGCATGCAGTTACCCAACATTTCCATTCCCTGCATCTGTACTGTTATTGTTAACTTAAAACTCAATTATAATGGAGGTCTAGGTGCAGATGTTAGGGCAATCAATAAATGTCAAATTAAAACACACAACTGTGATTTATCTGAAAAAGGTAAATTACACTCAATTCAGGAATACATTTTCCAGGGGGAAGGACTGTCATTCTGCAGATCTGATGGGAAAAAAATCGATACACAAAACATTGAACTATGTTTTATTCTCGCATTTCTGTCTCGTCCTATAAACCTTATTGTTATAATTTAATCACTGTAAGGGAATTGTTGTTATACAGACACACTCAAACTGTGACATAATTTTCGGTTTTCATGGTGTAAAAAAAAAAAAATAATTCTGTAGTAATCACATAATCAGATACAGATGTGGTGGTTAGGGATTAGGTGAGGGACTCCTAATCTTTAAATGGAATAGAAGGTAAGGGGGAAATGGATAAAGCCCGTTTTATGTTGGGCAAAAAAAAAACAGACCTCTTTTAGACAGACCTGCAGTTCAGAAAAATTTCTATGCTCTGCTTAGATCATCAATCAGCGCAATCTGGGCTCATGCAGAAAATGGGGCCTGAGGTAATGAGGAAAATTCTTTCCAACTCTGAACCAAAAAATTCAGTGACAGTAAAATCTGGCTGAAATATCCTGAAGTGTAAACCTGACTTTAATCTACTATGCTGACTTTCAGGCCAAAGCCTCATAGTTTTACATACAATAACTGAATAAGAATAACAACTGACATGGTCAAGATCTTGATTAATAACAACAACAACAACAACAACTGCCACGCTCCAATTTCCTAACCTGCAGATGGAGCTGTTGCTCCTGAGTTTCAACCTCTTGGCCATGCTGCTGCTGTTGCTGTTGTGGGTCCCAGATGTGCAGCGCCTGGGTGGTGCCTGCGTAGCCTCCTCCGACAGCCTGGACCGCCACTGGAATGTGGATGTTTCCGTTCATGAACTGAGCTGGGAAGAGAGAGTGCACTACCTCCTCCTGTGAGGCAGACACAGGCACCGCCACTGCACCTGCGAGCTGGGCCGTCGTCATCTTATCTTTATCTTTGTCCTGCACCTGCACCGTGCTGTAGGCCTCCTGTGGGATGGCAATGTGTGCTACACCCTGCTGCTGCTGGTACACCGGGATAGTCCAGGTCTCTCCTGACGCACCTGTGATGGTGCCGGCTGTCGCGGTGCCATACAGGTGTGCACTGTCTACAGTCAGGAGCTCAGGCCTCAGCGACACATAGCTCTGCTGCTGGCCCTGGGGTATGGCCAGTACGGTGGCTAGCTGCTGGCCCTGTGCTAGCTGGTAAGACACTACGGCAGGCACATCTACCTTGCGCTTCTTAGCTGGCTGCAGGACACCCGGTGATGCTCCGGAGCGACGCTCTACCTCACGTTCCGAACCCTGCTGCTGGGTCTGAGGTGGAGATAGAGCCTCCACTGTCTGGATCTGGATTTGCTGACCTCCGGCCACGGCTGCCACCAGCTGCGCCTGGATCTGAGAGCCACACACACACATTATATCTCACCCTGTCACAGACAGATAGCAATCTGACATTCTGGGTATTGATATCGCTTCAAATACATTCATTCGTAATATTATCCAATCAACCAATCACGTGGCAGCATTGTAATGCAATACAATACATGACAATACATCAAAACAGATGCAGTTAATGTTAAAGTTTACATCAAACACCAGAATAGACAATCTTCAGCGGTCTCGGATCCAATTCAAGGTTCGGCACGTTGTGCTTTCTGAGATGCTTTAACATTCACTGCGGTTGTAAAGAGTGGCTATTTGAGCTAACATAGCCTTCCTGTCAGCTAGAACCAGCTGGCCGCTCTCTTCTCTTTCGGTCTCATCCACTGTGCAATGAGTTTGGTTTGGACTTTTGCTCAATTCTGTGTAAAATCGAGTTTGCTGTCTGTGAAAATTCTCCACGTTCTGATTGTTTGACGTGAATATTACCTGAGCTTCTCGATCGCCCCGATTTTGTGCATGCACTGTGCTGCATAATGTCTTTCGCCCTGTAGCTAGTCAGTGGTCTGACTACTACAGAGGATCTGCTACAGAAGCCAAGCTTTTCCCATGCATTTATTGTCTTTTACAGTTTTTTTTGTACTATTTGGTACGGTCAATGAAATACGAGTCTGAATCTGGACCATAAGTACTCCAGTTGATGACCCCAAGTAGATTATAGGCATTTTGAATATAGCTAACAGAATCTAGCATACCAAATATTAAAAAGTGCAGCCTTCAAAGTTGTATCACTTCACGCTCCCAAAATACTAACTAGAACCCATTTGCTTGCCAGTGAGAACTTACTGTAGGATTCTGATCTTGCCATGTGTTGACTATGTGTTACGTGTCTGTGGAAGTACCTGTTGGTGTTGTTCCTCAGTTAGCTCGCCCTGCTGCACCAGCTGTGTTGTAGTGACCCCTGATAGATGCTGTTGGGTAGGAGAAGCCACCTGCAGCACCTGACCAACTGTCTGACCCTGCTCACCTTGGATCTGCACCTGCAGAAGAAAGTGCAGTGTGAAACAGAACAACAAACAGTCGAGATAAAAGGAACGTGTTTCAGTTTATAATGAGCACAAAAGATTCACACAGCATCCTGAAATCAGTGATCGTTTACTGTCTCAGCCAACAAATTCTTCAAGCAATGCCACTTAACGTGTAGTTGCAACGTTGACTTCTGCATGTTCGGAGACAACGGCTGGCTATTCAATCAGCTCGAGACGTAGTGTTTGGAAAGTTTATATTGGTGAAGAACGATAAGGATTCTAACCTGGACTTGAATTTGCTGCTCAGATGCCTGCTGCACGGCTGCCGCCAGCTGTGGAGAGATCTGCGTAGATGTCACCTGTACCTGCAAAAATATGAGACAACTAGAGAAAACTCCATTTATGCACTTATAACCCAATTCTCAATTTTTTTTTTTAGTTATAATAGCTTTGATCACAAACTGTATTAAAAGTTGATATACATTAGTTATTAGTTATTAGTTGGTCGCTATATACAATTATACATTATATTTCCAGCAGCTATTAAGCAGGTAGCCATCTCAGGTAAGTGTTTGTTTCTTACTGGGCATGCCAGCTCGAGCAGCGACCCTGCCACCTCCGTACTGTCGGTGTAGATGCAGTTGGCCCCCTGTTGGTACACCATGGTAGTAGTGGTGCCACTGGTCTGCTGGCTGAATTCCTGTAGGATCTCAGGGCCTTTGGTGGCCAACGACTCCAGGAACTCCTTCATGCGGTGCTGGGGTATGGTGCGAGCCTTCTGCCGCACATACTCGTCGAACGAGATCGCACCGCCTTCGATCTGCTCATTCATGACAGGTCAATCCACCTTGAACTGACTGAAGCCTGAAAGAAGTTCATTAGCACGGATATGACAGATGCACAGCATGTTCCAGACAGTTTACTGAGATGGTACATCATACAATTGTGGAATATATAGTGACACGATAACTGTGCAGCAGCACTTTCTAATAACATCACCTCAACATGACATGACAAGACAAAGCAATTACAAGATTATATTAAAGACTTTGTCCTCATTTATTTGTGGCAACGGTATTTATCAAGCCATTAAAGGCAAACGAAACATACATACACAGAGTAGCACTTTTCTAAAAACAGACTTTTTTATTATTATGCGTGTAATCTGTCCAGAACATTTGTTTTTGGTTTTCTTCTCATTTATATATATATATATATATATATATATATATATATATATATATAGGTCACTACTCTTATAAGGAACAGGAAAACATTAATGCAACAGTGAAGCTGCATTAGTCTCAAACAGGGAGTGTTGAGTCTGTAGTATTTTGACCAAAGAATTTCCAACCCATCATCTTAAGTTCTATTTCCAGGCCTAAAAGAAAATGACTATCCAGACTTGATGTTTTAAATTAGACTGGATTTTATAGTCATTGTGCAGAGTACAAGTACAAAGCCAACGAAATGTAAAACTAAAAAAAAATATATATGATTAAAAATAGATTTGTGCTACATGCTGTAATTGCACTAAAGGTCAAAACGTTTATGTTAATAAAGTACACAAGGAAAGGAATGCTCCAAGGTTTTGTTTAGTTTAGATGAAAAACGACAGCAGCTGGCTGAATCTCAAACGCCTACTTACTGGACTTCACAGTGCACTACATAGTGCGCAGAAGTCATTACATTCACATGTAGTCCACTTATAGAGTGAACAAGGAGTCGTTTGGGATCGTGCCAGCCTTGTACCGCGCTGCACTTTGGACCATTACTGTCTGAAACTAAATTCAACCTCAAGTCATACTGTCACAATAACTGTTTAGATAAGTTAAAGTTGTAGTGAATTTTAAAACATTTTAGGTACATGGTACCCGCTAACACAACGCTTATAGGTTATAAACAAGAGCAGATAGGTGTGCTCGAGGACACGGCTAGCTAGCGTTAGCTAACGTTACGGTACCAAAACAATATTAGCTTGCAGACTAGCTAGCTTAGGAATGTGCGAAATTAAACCCTCATTAGTGTCTACGAAATGTGCCGACATGAGTATGCTAGAGAAATACAAACTCTTAGATTTATTACTACTATAGGTTTGTCAGAAATAATATACAAAGGATGATCATGTTTATTCCAGTAAACGCTAGCTTAGCCTTACTGACTTAGCCAAGCAACGTTAACTAGCTCGGCCGCGTATCTTGCCATGCTACCTTAAATAAAACCAAAATCAATTTCCGCCAAAACACGCCGTTCAAAAAATAAAAAGCCACCAAAGCCCGTCTTAATTCATTCTGTAGCCGTCTCCCGTGCATGATCTCTAGTTATATTAAACCCCGAGGCACTTTTTTCCTCCATTGAGGTGTAGCAAACAATACCAATAAATGATGTGACGTGTGCTTATTGCATTTTCAGACAGCGGGTATGTATTTCGAGACAAATCACACCCTTTAACCGTCGTGCGATCGGTTGCATGAAGCTCCTACCGTGTTAGAAAATGCAGAAACGCGGCTGCTCGGCTCGCTCGACTGGAATCAAGATCGATATTGTGTGTAAAATTTAATTTCCCGAGAGCGGCGCGCTGACGGAAGTAGGCCTTGTGTTAGAGCGCGAGACCCCGGACTGTCCTGTGCACACAACGCCGCTTCAGTGGAGCGCGCGCAGCTCCCTCTGCAGGCCCACGCGCACATTCCCACTCCGTGAACGCGCTTTGGAAGCCGTCGTGACCGCGCACATCGCAGCATGTGGATGTTCATGACACGAGAGAAATGAACATCATTTCTTTTACAGTCCACGTGTATTATCCCAAGTCGGGATATCCAGTGTGCAATATTATTATTATTATTATTATTATTATTATCAAAAAAAATTTTTTATTGGGCGTTAAATCTAGTATAATTATTTTTTGCAAGCATTTTAATATCAGTAGTCCCTAATACATACAAATCATAGACTACTCAGTAGACTTCTGGATGCCAAGCATACAATTCCTATGTAACATTATGGTTTATTAACCAAGATCTGCCTTCATTTTTTTTCTTCTCATGGCTGCACATATATTAAATGAACAAAATACATGTATTTAACCTTCACAGACGTGTCGATTAGTTGTAATGTACTGTTCTCAACTAAAACCGAGTACTGATTTAGGAGTGCGTATGCCTTTAAGCGCGGCTTTATTTGTTCCAGTCCGCCTTAAAGTGCTAGGCATGTGTCTGTGAGGGCCTCCCCCTGCAAAACGCTGCCTAACTGCGCTCTTAAGGTGGACCGAAAGAGATGCGCAATACAAGTGCACCTTGTTTAACATGCACGGCCTAGGAAAGAGTTAATTCCCACGGTTTGTGCCTTAACCCTAAAATGACCCCTGTCAGATATTTTTTTTATGAATGGTGAGTTTTTAAAACATTACCAGGAACTACAGAAATACATCTTGTTACATAAGCATTCACAAATATTTTAGTCATTTAATAATTTCACTTAACATGCATCAAGTTCCGTAAACCCAATGCTGACATGTTCAATTACATAGAATAAGCACTAATGAAGACTTCAGGTAAAGCTTGTAGCAGAACTTTGTTAAGAACAAAGACATTACACCACAGATGTGTGAATTAACAGGACGTACCTGATAATACCAGGTGAGATTGCATTAACGCGTAACATGTTGCACATTGCCTGAAGTTTAAAAAAATACTTCATGTAATGTAAAAATGACCGGGACTACTTTTATTTTGTAGATATATTTCTTATTTAAATGCCACACAATCTGAGAAACTAAACTACTATTCCTTGTTGCTGGGGTGATACACTCAAATGTACACCTTTTCTAAATCTAGTATGTAGCTTTTACATAGAAAAGGTGCATATAGTGGGGGGGGGCACAGTGGTTTAGCACATATAACTCTTGAGGTGTGAGGGGTTCTCATTGTGCAGAGGGGATTTAAATTGGATACTCTGGTTTCAGACATTTGATAGATAGATCCTTTATTTGTCATTGTAGCTAGTACAACGAAATTTACAGTGCTTACCCGTCAATACATCATTCATACATTTAAATAAATAAAACAAGAAATTAAAATAAAATAAGGATAATACCTTACATATAAA
>JAFFST010000029.1:169667-186221 GCA_022414735.1 Noturus placidus | reverse complement strand
GGGGGGGGGGGGGGGGGGGGGGGGTCAGATCAGAGCTATTTACATGTATGGAATAATTTCAGAAAGCATAATCAGCAAAATAATCGGAACAGGGTGTAAGTGTAAACGTGCCAAAACCGGGTAGGTTTTGAGTGAGTGTACGCATTATGCATGGCGTGCTCTCGCCCCTTTTACGTGCGCGCTGCTGACGTCATCGTGGGAGTGGCTCGACGGGAGAAATGAAATGAACGGTCATTCGGTGCAATCCTCTCAGGGCTCACGTAAGTTTGTGTCGCGTTATATTCTCTCTAAATACAAAACCGCGTGAAATAACCAGTCCATGACATTACTCGTGACGTAATTCAGCACAGTCGCCGGCTCAGTTGATGTGCCGAGCCGTGTTCCACTGCCCTTAGCATGCTAACCCGACTTAGCATCTCTCTGGCTCTAAGCTAAGCTGAGTTAGCATGTTTAGCCGGAATAGACACTGCACTAAGCGTGACTTTGGCTAGTTTATGTAGCTTAAGCTGGATGGTAGCTAGCAAGCAGGACGTGTATGAGACTTCAGTGGCATTAACATTACCGTGGTATCTCGGATCCAACAATCAGACTAGTGTCCCAGCTTCCGTAGCTTCAGGATGGTTTTGACACGGCTGTCAAACGATTTAAAGATAGCTAGATGTCCTCTGTGTCTCCATACTGGCATTACAGCCGGCCAAATAATCATGAGACAGGTGTCTTGCTACCTAACCTTAGCAATCCTAGCTATTCAGATGGAATCATACACGGACCTGATAACATTTCGACAGGTGTCATGCTCATAAAGGAAGCTGATGTGATGTTAAGTTAAATTAAATGTATGCAGATGAATCTGATCAGATCCATAGGTATCTTCTCTGAACTTCAAGCTAGTCAAAAGGGCGTAAACTGTCCATCAGGGCTACACTGATGAATGCATTAACAGTCCCAGAGTGAGATTTTGATCAGATGATTGACACATTAATCATGATGAGATACCATAAAATGTAATGGATGGACAAAAGATATTACATTTCAGCTCAGATCTCTGAGACATTGTCGTACATATGAGATTAGTCCTAGACAGCCTGTAGTGATCAATACTCTAGTGATTTAAAAAAAAAAATGTTTTTGTCCTGATATAATTAGTGATCAGACATAATCAGACCCCTGGCTTCTGTCTGTGCACGTCTACGTTACATTTGGTGCTCAAATATTGTATGTGGTGTAACCCAATGCGCAATACTTTTCGTCTCTACTACCTCGATCAGATGATTAATGCACACGATTAACACATGAAGACGTTACGCTTCAACTGGGTTCAATTTTAAGACGTGACGTGACCTGAAGTGAGCAGCAGTACGAGTGCTGCTTTTTCTTCCTTTCTTTTTTTTCCCCCACTGATCCGATCTTATTTAATAACCCGACAGGTTTTTGTGCTCCGAGTCTTGTGTAACGTCTTGTGTAATGTTTTTCAGCATGTAATATCGCCAGGCTAGTCGACAGGAACAAGAAGAACTACTCCGTCCCATCTGGATCGAGTGGCAGTTCTCGTCTACGACCTGATGAGATTATTTTGGATTACCCGCTAGGATTAATTCACGCCGTCTTTCTAAATGGAGATGACCGAGCGGGCAAACTGATGAATGGGACGAGGTACGGTGCGGGTTATTAATTATGTTGTCATTTAGAGAAAGCGGTCACAATCTTGTGCAGTCAGAGGGAAAGAGAAAGTCTACCGAGGAGAGGTGTCAGGCGCTTTTCGTTTTTAATTACCTTTTATAACTTCCGTTCTGTATTGCTGTCCATAGTAGGCAGTTTATCACCATCCCTTATGTGAGGTTATGTGCTTATATAAACACACACACACTGATCTTTATTGGCGACTGGATGTGATATTAGATGGGAGGGCTGAAATCTGATATCTGTCTATAGCTCGACAGTGAAACTATTAGGGTCGAAGGATGCATTAATATATCACATGTTCCCATCGATTGTGTAATGAGAATGATGTGAGCCAAACTATTACACACATTTCTGGTTTCTGTAGTTCTCTACCGTGTTTGTGCCACGTTTCCTCCGGAAAGCAAACGTGGTAAACGAGAAAGGTGTATACTTCTCATTCAAACTGCTTGAATGAAAAAAAACCCCACAATAAACTCTCCTTTTATGTAGTTTGTTCTTATAGATTAGATTATGTAGATTAGACAATGTGCGCTTTGATTACTTTTACTTTCTTGTGGAAAAATAGAGTAAACAATTCGACCGTATGTCACATGCGTCTTCTCAGTCACTGCTGATGACGCGTGTATAGATGCGTCAGTTAAGCAGGCTGACGAACGTCAGCCGGAATGCACATAAAAGCTCGGGTGTGTTTTAAAACTGCGTAATCACCTGACATGGCTGTAGGGCTGGGCGATATGACAAAAATATATCACGATACTTGAGGACATATGGTAAACTGATTATGATAGTTTTGTGTAATGCCTACAAAGACAAAGAAGATTAAGATTTAAAAAAAAAGAAAGACGTCAAATCAACAGCATTTAGTCAGTACAATTTCATTTGTAACGATTAAAAAACATAACCATACCAACGATATCTCATAAAAGTGTATCGCGTAATCATTTATCATGATCTCGATTTCATATTGATCAATCGCCCAGCCCTACATGTCTGTCATTAATAGTCTGCTTGAATCTACAGCCTGGGCTTGAAATCAGGAAATTATCCCCAACCTTGCGTCTTTATCTCATGCTGTGTTGTTCTTGGGTCCATAAAAAAAAAGTCTAAAATAATCCGCTTTGAGAAAAAGGGGGTGGGGTAGCCATGCTAGCTCGTTTGTACCAGCCGCTCCTGCTGATCTCTGATCTGACCTTGACGAGCTGTGTGAGTAAGACTGGGGGAGAGAGTCGTACAGAGATTTAGCTGACCCACTTCATCCACACAGAATGCACTGCCCTTGGTCTATGTGTACATGCCATTGGGTGTTTTTTTGTTTTTAAACAGCATATGGGAACCATGACTCATTTCTCTTTACCTTTTTTTCACAGAATAATTCTTCCCTTAGGGCGTTCCAGGTACGATACGCTATAGCTGTGATAAGAGTGCAGATGTAACATGTCGCTGTTTATCTGGTTAATTAATTATTGAACACGTTGGCGCCGTCACTGACAGTTCATGTACGTTGCTCAGCATGTCTCTCGTGTTAATCAAGGATACGTCTCCGTGCAGCTCAGCCTGAAAGACTAATCGATTGTGTAGGCTTGTAAAGGGCTTCGGACTGACATTTTAAAAACGGACACAAACTCCGGGTTGAGTAACTGAAGAGCAGCTCTGAGTCATCCACGGTGTCAGCTGGGAGAAGTTTGGAGTTGGTCAGTTCTTTGTTGTTTCTCAGGCAAAGGCCTTAATTTATGTGTTAGCATGCTGAAGTGTCTGTTTTTGGCTAGTGCGGTATCTTTTGCATGCTCTTTTTTTTTTTTTTTTGAAGTCTTAATCAGCTAATGGTGACTGGAATGTAATGCGTCTTTATATGTCAGCAGTGTGGCAGGAGCCTGTGTTTGCTGACAGGCTACAGGAAAAAGGTCTAGGTTTTCTGCTATGTAAAGCCTTGTTCTTTGAAAGGCGGTGCTGCTGAGTCTCAGAATGTGTTGAAATTGCAAATATAGCACATTACGTTGGTTCCAAGGGAGCAAATCTGGTCGTGCTCTTTAAGTGGGAGGAATGGCACACTCTCTCCACTGTTAATCACAGCGGCTTTAGGCATTCGCGGTGGTCTGTGAGCTCGTGTACGTGGAAGATGCCAGACAGCACTTTCCTCCGAGTGTTTTTTAATTCTGTCCTGAGACACTGCATGAGCAGCTAGTTTGAAAAGATGCGGTTGGCTGGCTTCATTTGTTTTGGAAGAATTAGATGTCAGCTACGGTTCATATTTAAAAAACTGGGTTCGCTAAACTACAGGGCAGGGTTGTTGTGGTTTTTTTTTCCATACATTGAGAGTCTCTGCTGAAGTATTTGGGTTGATAGTATTTTTTCAACTGCTTAATTATGTCCACTGATTTGGACCTCTGTCAGCCAATTGACGAGCCCTGCCCACTTTAGTGAGCATATATAGTGAACGACAAGCCTTTTGGGATTTGAGTGCATTCAATTACTAATTGAAATGTAAACACAGCTTTTAAAGACAAGGTAGAGTTGCAAGGTAGACTGTTGATTCGAGATCATATTTAAGATTTGTTAATGTGATCTCACTTCAGCGTTCTCAAGCTTTATGAACGTTTTAGAATATGAACTTCTAGAATGTTCGTCTAGTCAGGTTGCAGCAGGCTTATGAATCTACTGGAGTAAGTAGTCAGTAGTAGTAGTATGGGTTCAGGAGCTTCAAAATGCTGCATGCCGGCCTGTTTTATACAACGCTGTGAATTATTCTGCCTGTCTAATGTTTCATTCCCTGATTGCTGATATACACGGGTGTAGAATAGACTGGTTATTGGATGACGTCTAATCCAGTGATTCTGACAACAGCGTCCATTTTCTTCCATAGCCATTCCTGAATTGAGAGCCAGAGGAGGCCGGGCTGGGCCGATGGTAAGCAACACTGTCCATTTCTCTCTATTTTTTTCTTCTCTCTTATGCAGAACTGTTTGTATTCTTCTTTGTTCATCCAAAAAAAAGTGTACTGTGTGGGTTGATGTGTTCTCTGCCAAATATTCTCTGAAATGTTTAGTGTTGCTTTACAGGATGTTATTACATTGTATGAAACATGCTACAGTGTTAATATGGTTACGATTAAGAGCGCTAGGTTGTGCACTTCATGGAAAAATGCTTTGGCAAAAGTACCAGGGTCACTGGCTCCTCGTATCATCAGTGAGAAATTGCTGCCTAAGTTTGCCCCAATTCACACGCCATGTAACCCACATTGACTCACAGACACTAAAATGCTGCTTAAACTTGTGTTCGTGCTTTTGATGTCATCCTCAAGAGTAATTAACAGTAGATCGAGGGGGAATTTCTGCAGTGAACCTTGCTGAAGTGGTCGGGTTCTGGATCTTCAGTTTTTATAACCGATTTTAAGAATATTTTGATATACAAGAATATGTTTATAGTAGAAAAATCATATATTAAAGCACAGATGTGTCGTTTTTGTTAAATTCAATAAAGACCCTGTGAGCATTGCAGAAATTCATAGCTCAAATTGTTTAGTAGATGTTTTGTCACATCACCACCCTTGAATGTAGTCTGCTTAGCAGAGTGTGTCATTATTAGTGTAGCAATTGCTGCGATAGTACCTTGGCCTTGAGAAACATACAGGTTTGGCATGTTTGTTCTCTGACTTAAGACTTACGGTGTTGGTAAAGCACTGAGTCATATCCTAATGATATCAGTTGAGGAACCTGACACCTCAGAATATGATTAGGTGAAAAAAATGCCACACCCTAATGTTTCCAAGCCAACCAAAGAGCTTCTGCTTTGTTTTGTTTTTAGCTTGAGCTTTGCTGTATTTGCTGCTTGTATGCCATCACTCAATGCTGCATGTGTCACAATCCATGTTGTTCTCCTTCTGTGGTAGACGAGCATGACTTTGAGCTAATCCGCAGCTGCATGCACGCTCACAGAATCCACCCGAGTGCCAAGCCCCCTGCTTCCTGGCTTTTGAATCTGCCTGTCAGAGAGTTACTGGTGGCAGGGCTTAGTTAGACCCTGCCCCTATGCCGACCCTCTAAGTTGAACCTGGCAGCCTTGAGATGGATCAGGGCACTAGCGAACAACCTGTCGCGGAGGAGCCAGACTCGGGGGCTCGAGCTGAGCCGGGGGCAAGCAGGAGGGCTTCTGAGGCTGAGCACAGCTTGTCTAAAATTACTCAAAATGCCCTGGAGAACATGGGCGTGCTCGGCCATGGCCTGAAGCAGCTCTTCCAACCCCAGCGCCGGCGCTCATCCATCGTGCCACAAGACCTCTCCTCTTCCTCTGCGAGCTCTGCACTTGAGGCCGCAGAGGCAGGGTCAGAGTTGGGGGAAGCCTCCGCCCCGAACATCACGCCTCCTGACACTGACCTCGCTTCCACTTCCACCCCCCCCGCAGCTCTGAGCCGTGTGCTGCTGCAGATCCGAGGTGCTCCCCCCATGATGAAGCGAGGGACCAGCCTGCAGAGTCGTCGCAGCAAGACTGGGGGGGGAGGGGAGCCCCCCCAGAAAGGCAGCCCCCAGATCCATCGGCGAAGTACCCAGGAGGCTTTGATGCAGGCTGGACGCCCACGGTCGTCCTCCACCACGGACACTCCCAGCAGCCCTGCCTTTGTCGACATGCTCCTGACCTCCGGGTATCACTCCACTGAGGAATCAGACAGAGTAAGTCATTAAGACCTCATTTATTAATCAAATTTCTTTATTCACTGTGGCCAAAATGGACTCTCTTAATTACAGATCCAGTTAGTGTTCAGAGATGCTTTTTGTGGCCTTGGATCAAGCTCATAGCTACTCCGAGCTGCTTCCTCCCGTTGGATGTCAACTGAAACAAGCAATTTCTGTAATAACGCTTGTTCTTAACTATGCATGCTTATTTAGTACCAGTGTACAGTCACAAGATTGGAGGTGTGAACATTGTATTTTTAGAGTTCCGAATCACACCACAGCAATGGTTGTATAAGGTTTAACAAGAACTCACATCATTAGCATGCCTCATTTACTCCCAGCGTTTTCATGCCAATAATAGGATTCGTGTCCTTGCACGTTAAAGCAGGTTACCAGATTTTTTTTTTTTTTATCCAACGACAGGCTTTTCTGAGAAGATTGTAGAACTTATCTAAGATTACTATGTTCTCAAAGCCAAGGCAAAGTGCACTGTCAAAAGGAGTACTCCAGATAAGAAAACTAGGCAGTAATAAAGCCAATGAATGCCTTGCACGTTTTACTTTGCACCAGGATTTGGCATCCAAGTACCTGATCTCTTTTTTTTTTTTTTTTTTTTATTCTAAAAGGCCTGAGGTTTCATTTTCCCAGCAGGTGGTGCTGCTTTGCTGTGTAATGGAGATACCATGCTTCATCTTTTTGTCTGTGCAGTGAGTTGGTCTTCCAACTGCTACTGCAGAGGGGTCTGGTATTAGGAGTCTTGTGACTCACCTGGTATTGATAGAGCTTGGTGGAACCATCCAGAATGTCTGTTTGTGCTGGAATGGCAGGCTCAAGTGTGTGTCAGACGTCCCACAGACTATAAATGAACCAGATGTGCAGAGTGGATAGTTGAAGAAATCAGACAGGAACAAATCACAAGCCAGGGCACCTGCGTCAAGCAGATTTTGTGTTCATGATTTTATTATTATTATTATTATTATTATTATTATTATTATTATTATTATTATTATTATTATTCAGTTTTTTGTATATCTGTCGTTGCCTGCTGTTCGAGTAGGTTCAGCAACCAGAAAAAGAAAACAAAAACCTTACTCCTGGATAATTTTCGCATAATGAAAGTTTTCATTTGGGATGAAGCTATGTTTAAACGTAACGAGTGTCATGGTGGTGTGGGGCAATTTGATGACTACCGTGCATACTTCCCGTTCTGAATCCCAACAAATTCTTAACTATACATATTGCTCGAGCTGTGATCTAGTATCAAACTTTTTTTTACTTATTGAATTGTTTAGCATGAACTGATGACCTACGATCTATATAGCTATGTGGAAACCTAATACCTAATAAGTCAAGCACAAACCTGCAACATACACTATATTGCCAACAATAGTATGTGGCTCTTCCTCAAACTGTTGCCATGGTCACTAAAGCAATACAATTTCGCATAACTGGTACTACCTCAAATAAATCAAGCTCCATGAAGACATGGTTAGCCAAGGGTAGAGTGGGAGAACACGCGTGACCTCCTCAGAGCCCTGACGTCAACCCCTCTGAACACCTCTGGGATGAATAAACATGTCAACTGTGTCCCAGGAATCCTCACCCGACATCAGTGACATCACTAATGCTCTTGTGGCTGAATGAGCACAAATCCCAACAGCCACGCTCCTAAATCTAGTGGAAAGCCTTCCCGGAAGAGTGTAGATTTTATTATAACAGCAAAGGGGAACTGAATCTGGAATGGTTTAGTAGCTACCATTTTTAGCTTAGTAAACCATGGGACTTGGTAGCACGCTGGAACTTTCCCTGCTGGTGGACTAATTGATCCATTTTACTGTCAGGGTTTATCTTTTATTATTTGTAGTCCAAAAAGTGATCACACACATCAGTTTTGTCAGTCAGTGTCATTGTTTTCATTACTGAAATAATTGGACAGGATCTTAAGCCTTGTATTTTTCCACCGTTCTTGCCGACTTACTTCATAGCCATTCAACATGCTAAGTTAGCTTACTAAGAGGCTTTACCACTCTCCTAATCAAACTGAACCGTAGAGTGCGAGATAAAGAACCCAGGGTCAAGGCGGATTCACCAAGTGTGAAGGTTGATTCATATAAAGGCATCTCTGCTCAGGGTCTTTTCAGGTTTACAGGTAGTTTACATACCCTGTGTAGAATGACATAATGCTGCTAGGTGCTTTTATAGCAGTTTCTGTGTAATAAAACGAATGATAGCTACATGAACACTCGTACCAGGCACTGAAACTACTTTAATGGATGGCAATAAAAAAAAATCCATCCCTGTCTGACTGAATATAACCCTTCAAGGAAACTATATCAAATTATTTCAAGTTCAGTTTAGCCAACTGATAGCTGGGAAATATGATATTATATTGATATACTAAGTTATAAATTTGTCACAGTACACTTTTCTGATATTGTGGATATTGTCAGTATATTTATAACAGTTTTATGTTCATATTTATTTTAAAAAATGTTTATTGTAGATGTTTTTTTTTTTATATCGCCCACCCCAGATGAACCTATTCTTATTTTTGTTCGGGATGGAAGGCGTAGAAGGTCGTAGCTCATGTTAAAATTCTGAAGTCGTGTTTTGTATTTGGAGTTCTGTATTTCAAGCTGAGGTGGTGTTTATTCTGTTTCTAATGATGTGCTTTTTAATGTGGAGCCGTAAGCCGCTTTATCAGTGATCCGAGCTTCAGGTGTTATCTCTGAGGATTGCAGGAGTCTTGTCATAGTACAGAGGTCCAGTCAGAGTCTCTTGCGAGTGTTGCACATTCCTGCATACGACATGTGGAAGTGTGACTGCAGCGTGTGTGCTCTGTCATGGCCTGCGCCGGGAGTGGGCTCGCTGTCATGGTGATTTGATTGATTTCGTGGTTGATTTTATGAAACTTTGAATTGATTTTATCATTACGCAGGAATGTGACATTGTTAACTGTTGTTCTTCTTTTCTTGTTTTGTTGTTTTTTTTTGTTTTGTTTTGTTTCTTGCTTGCCTCTCTTTCTTTCTATTTCTTCTTCTCTTTTCTTTCTTTCTCGCTCAGGTGGATCGTCCAGAGGTGTCTGGTTTGGCAGCGTCCCCGAACGCTCTGTCCAGCAGCTCAGATGGCGGGGGTGCGTACGGCATAGACTCGGTGGACGGCACTCCTGACCCGCAGCGCACCAAACAAGCCATTTCACAGCTGCAGCAGAAGATCCTCAAGCTCACGGAGCAGATCAAGATCGAGCAGACTGCACGTGACGACAACGTAGCCGAGTACCTGAAGCTGGCCAACAATGCCGACAAACAGCAGAGCGCACGCATCAAACAAGTATTTGAGAAGAAGAATCAGAAGTCAGCACAGACCATCCAGCAGCTACAGAGGAAGCTGGAGCATTACCACCGCAAGCTGAGGGAGGTGGAGCACAACGGCATCCCGCGCCAGCCCAAAGACGTGCTTCGTGACATGCACCAGGGCTTGAAGGACGTCGGCGCCAAGGTACTTTTCATCATACATAAACTTATGGGTCTTCACTATGGAACGTATGTTGTTCATGGAAATTTCTATTTATTAATACAGCACTTTTCAGTTTGAGCATGCTTTACAACTGAAGAACTGATGCATATAAATGTGTCATTAGAACAGAAATGAAAATAATCATTAATTGTACTTAAATGTCCAAGGAGCAGTTAAAAAAAGTGCTAAACCAGAACCTTATTGGAACACCTTATTGCATATTTTAAGCCCTGAAGACTCTTCAATACTACTATCTTAATGAACTCTTAATGGATTGTCATAAAATCTAAAGCGAGATCTGAGAAAAAGTCTCAAATGTCTTGAAAATATTAGTGTAGTGCAGGAAAAGGTAAAGTGGTGCTATTAAGCTTCTGTGATGCGCCTACATTTTGTAGTTTGGAATGTGCTCGTGTCATATAGAGATAAGCACTATACAGTGCATTGTGTAAGTATTCACCTTGCTTGAACTTTTAGGCATTATTTATTGTATCGGAAACTGAAATGAACTGGATTGGGATTACATGTCCTGACACAAATTATCTCTTAAAATTGAAGTACTAATAGTAGTAAATATAGTTTGCATATACGTACATGCAGTATATATACAGTACTGTGCAAAAGTCTATATAGGCACCATATTTTTTTTTTTAGTAGTAGTTTTTATTTTATGACTTTTATATTATCATGTCAGAAAAAAACAGTTTATATTTCCAAACAGTTTAGTTTTCCAGCACAAAATTAAATGTTGCAGAAAAATGTTTGTATGTCAGTAAAGAAGGCAGTATATTAAGTCATATGAGACACTTTTCAGAAACACAATGAAGGATGCTGGGTTTTGCTGTGGCAAAAGGGCGGCTGTGGCTCAGTTGGTAGAGCGGGTTGTCCACTAATCCACTAACCGTGGGGTTGGCGGTTCGAATCCCGGCCCGGGTGACTCCACATGCCGAAGTGTCCTTGGGCAAGACACTGAACCCTAAGTTGCCCCCAATGGCAAGCAGCACCTTGCATGGCAGCTCTGCTACCATTGGTGTGTGAATGTGATCTCATTAGTAAGTCGCTTGTAAATGTAAAAATGATATTTCTGTAAAGCTGCTTTGAGACAATGTACCATTGTAAAAAAGCGCTATACAAATTGATAATTATTATTATTATTATTATTTTGCTGCAAAAATAAGAAGCGAGTGCGACAGTCAAAGTCTCCAGAAGACCTCTGTCTGGTTCTGCAGGATGCTCAATAAAACTTAAAGCGCTCATTTCCTTATAAAACTGCACTAGTAGTCTTCTACCTGAGACTACTTTTTTCTTTTTTAAGCAAAGAGTCGTCACACCAAATATTGCCTTTGTTTCATTTATTACTGTAGACTGCTCTTTATAGTATTTTTTTTTAGATGAAGAAACACTTAATTTCATTGTTTTTGAAGGCATTCTTCAAATAATCGATTAGTTGGATTAAAAGACCAATTTTTATTTTCTGTATTTAAAAAAATAAAAAAAATTAAAAGAAAAGAGAGAATTCACATTCTGCCCGATGTTCTCCTTCAAACATTGTGCAAATTGAAGGCTATGAAAAAGGCATGCGTGGACTCGCGCTCATTCAGTGAAGTTTAACGGAGACTCATTCGCTGTCAGGACGAGCCTTTATGTAAAATAGAAATACTGGTGTGAATTTCTAGCATTTACAGATGAGGATATAAAGGTAAAAATGTCATGTCCGCGCTGCACAAAACACGTCTGGAACACATTAAACAGCACACTCATCTGTCGCAGGATCTGACACGATGAGCCACGTTAATACACTTACGAGTTTGTGTGAAGTGTGTAATATAAAACATTCTCATGTTTTGGACGTCGTGCACTTTTCCGGTGGCAGCTCACTCTGTAACCTGCGCCGTGATTTATTCATAGAAATGCATTTTTCACCATTATGAAGTGACATCACTGACGGGGAGGTTTATCCACAGTGAAGTCACAGACCCGACTCCTCCATAATGAAACTCGTCGATTATCATCATTATCCGTTCTTTCGATTAGTTGTTGCAGCCCTATTAAAGACATGTCAAAACAAGTCTGTGATAAAGTTCTGAAAAACTGTCAGGGTTTCATTATATTAACCGTGATATTATATTAAACAGAACTAAATTATTATTATTTTGTCTTCTGGGAAACATGTAAATATTTTATGTAGTTTCTGAAGGGCAGTACTAAATTGAAAAAATATAATATTCAAACAAAATAATAATGATTTACACCGATCATCCTGCTCAAAAGTTTACACCCCTTGGCTCTTAATGTATCATGTTGCCTTCTCGAACATCAATGAATGATTGAACCTTTTGTAATAGTCGTGTATGAGTCCTTCAGTCATCCTCAGTGTGAAAAGATGGATCTCAACATCATGATGTCACTGATGGAAAGAGGTCAAATAGCAGAAGATGCTGGAAAAGTAAAGAATGTGCAGGACCTGGAGGATTTTTGTGAAGAACAGTGGGCAGTTTGTTATTTCTCTTGTGTCCCGTTTCTGTTTTCGTGGTTATTATTTTATAACCAAGTTCTAAAAGTTTATATAGTTACATTGCAGTCAACAAATTGCTGACATGTCTTTGTCAGGTGACCGGAGGTCTCTCCAGCTTCTCCCAGGCCACTCACTCAGCTGCAGGCGCTGTTGTTTCAAAACCACGTGAGTTCGCTTCGCTCATCCGCAACAAATTCGGCAGTGCGGACAACATCTCATCTCTAAAAGACTCTCTGGACGAGACGCCGGGTGACGAGGCTGTGCCTGGTGTGATACCAGGGGCCGGGACATTAGCCACTAGAGCCCTAGCACCTGGACATTTGCAGTCCAGCCCGAAGTACGGCAGCGAGGACGACTGCTCAAGTGCCACATCAGGCTCGGCCGGTGCCAACAGCACCACCGGAGCCCCCGGAGGACCCCCGAGCTCTAAGGGCAACATGCTGGAGCAAGGCCAGGCCTCAGGGCTTGACACTCTGTTTCATGAGATCCAGGAGTTGCGGGAGAACCAGAGCCGGCTTGAGGAGTCTTTTGAGAATCTGAAGAGCCACTATCAGAGGGATTACACGCTTATCATGCAAGCCCTGCAGGAAGAAAGATACAGGTACATACCGACACACTGGAAAACCTTGGAAGCGTGATATACATTTATATATTCTAGTCTGTGACTAAAAGTGAAATGGGACTTGGATGGATGAAATCAATAAACTAAATTAATTTTAAATTAATGAATTAAAAATCCATTTTAAGCATTTGTTGTCCATGTAAAGGCCACCTTTTGTGTTTGTGCGCTTGTGAACAGATGTGAACGTCTGGAGGAGCAGCTGAATGATCTCACAGAGCTCCATCAGAATGAAATTCTCAACCTGAAGCAGGAGCTGGCCAGCATGGAAGAAAAAATCGCGTACCAGTCTTATGAACGGGCCAGGGACATACAGGTTACTGAACCTCATCAGTCATGTTGGATATTTGGAAAATAAATGAAATGTGCAGATTATTTTCAAACAACTTTGGCTGCATTTGCATAAGCTTTTCAATAAGACTGAAAGTAGCTCCTGTTGGCCAATTTAGGAGATTCTTCTTCTCAGTTTGATCAGTCCCTCCAGGATTTTTGCGATTGCAGAAATTAACACAAAATCAACCCAACTACGCAATATTTGGAGGAGCGTTAAATTTTTTTTAAATTACTGCAGATTGTCTGCAGATTTGGGCCAAGACGGGTCATGAGACATCATCACGACGCGCATTCAGCCAAAGCCTTCTTTGATTCACATACATCGAACATGAGCACAACTAAAAGGTCTCATTTACCAACAAACATCACTGCGAAAGACCATGCAAAACAATTTACTGTATTTACAATTTCACCAATTCACAACCCCAATTCCAAAAAGTTTGGACGCTGTGTAAAATGTAAATAAATTTTAATAAAAACATAATTCAATGATTTGCAAGTCACATAAACCCATATGTTATTCACAATAGAACATAGAAAACGAATCAAATGTTTAAACTGAGTAAATGTACAATTTTAAGAAAAATGGAAGGTAATTTTGAATTTAATGGCTGCAACAGGTCTCAAAAATGTTGGGACAGGGCAACAAAAGGCTAGAAAAGTAAGTGTTACTTCTGAGAGTTTCCGCCTCTCTAAGATTCTCTTTTTTATACCCAATCATGTTACTTACCTGTTGCCAATTAACCTAATTAGTTGCAAAATATCCCTCCAGTTGTTTCTTTTTAGTAACACTTACTTTTTCAGCCTTTTGTTGCCCCGTCCCAAGTTTTTTGAGATGTGTTGCGGCCATCAAACTCAAAATGACCTTATTTTTTACTTAAATGGTACGTTTCATTAGCGTAAACATTTGATGTTTTCTATGTTCTAGTGTGAATAACATATGGGTTTATGAGATTTGCATTCTGTTTTTATTTACAATTTGTACAGCGTCCCAATTTTTATGAATCGGGGTTGTAGTTTGCAGAAAAAAAAGCACAAAACACTGCAAATTGTATCGCTAATTTATAAAAAAGAAAAGCCACAGCAAAATCAAGCATTTTTGCCCGCAACAATCACAAAAAAAATTATTTATTTGAGTTGTACGCTACTATACTTTTAAAACAGGGATTCTCACCCGCTGGATGGTAGTCCAGATACAGATCCAAGTATTTCAGCAAAAGAACTGAGTACAAGACTATGTCTGTAGTTCAGTGACTCTAGTTTTCTAAACATGAACCAGTTGATGATTCCAGGTGAAAACTCAATGGTAATACCAGATGTGGACGACACAAATTTTTTTTAATCCGTAGCTCAAATCAAAATTGGTAATGAGACAAACATAACCATTTCAAATTCTTATTTATAGACATAAGCTAATCATTAATTGTTACACATTAAAAACATTAAAACTGTCGTCCCCATTCAATCATATTACTTAGCTAAATTCCCTACATATTGACTGCATTTGCACTCTGTTACCTGTAGGAGGCGCTGGAGGCCTGCCAGACACGCATCTCGAAGATGGAGCTGCAGCAGCAGCAGCAACAGGTGGTGCAGTTGGAGGGGTTGGAGAACGCCACGGCACGTACCCTGCTTGGCAAGCTGATCAACATTCTGCTGGCTGTCATGGCTGTCCTGCTGGTGTTCGTGTCGACGGTGGCGAACTGTGTGGTCCCGCTTATGAAGACACGCAGCCGCACGCTTTCCACGCTGCTCCTCGTCATCCTCCTGGCCTTCCTCTGGAGGAACTGGGAGGCCATTTCACAGTACCTGGACCGTTTCTTACTGCACTCGAGATGACCTGCGCGGAAAGAGATTTTGGCTTTATGAAGGGAAAGAAAGGACGGGGCCTGAACGAGGGCCCGGAGACAAACGCACTGCCTCAGCCACTATAAGCTCCAGACAAAGGAGCGCAACGGGAAGTGCAAGAGAGAGCTCACTGATTATTTTGATGCTTCGTTTCTTACCCAAGAGTGAATTTGTTTACATTTTGATGATTTTTTTTCTGTCTACTGAAAAAAAATTGTAATGCAGAGTTGTTGTTTTTTTTTGTTGTTGTTTTTTTTTTTTTTTTGGTTTTTTTTTTTCCCCTTTGGTGTTGAAAGTGATGCAAGTTGTGTTGCTTGATGTCCTTGTATAATTATAGTAAGAGTATAAAATTTATGCAAACAACCAGGATCTGGTTTTGCGGCACTGAAATAACACTGGAGTGTGTCAAGTGCAAACAGGATGACGTTCTCTTCATCAGCATAGCCTTCATCACTATCATCACTCAGCTTGTTTCCCTTTCTAAACCATGCAGTCTGCTTTTACTCTCTTGATTCACCATAATTTCCTCTCTCTCTTTCTCTCTCTCTCTCTCACTATCCACATCTGTCTTTCTCTTAATCCCTGTTTCTTCTTGCTTCCTCTTTTTTATGACCCTTTGCCGTTGACAGGACTTCCGGACAATCATCACTGGAAGAAATGGCTTCAGCTTGTGCAAATGAGTTTTGGGTTTGATTAGCTGGGCTGTACTGGACTGGGCCACGGAATAAGAAAGTTTTTGGCTTATCAAAGACTCAGGCTGCCCTGCCTTCGCTTCTCTAGCCCTGCCCATTTTGCCCCCTGCTGGCCTGCTCTGATCGAGGCACTGCCTCCAACCTATAAACAGAATGAACATACTTGAAGAGCTTGAAAGGCTCAAAAGACTATCAGTGCTTCCGTACTGTTTCTTATAGCGACAATGAAATAGTCCTTTTTAGTTTTTATTTTTTAAAAATTAAATGAATAAACGGGCCATTTTAAAAGTGAATTGTCCTGCATTTGACTTGGTGTTATTTATGTCATTATATTTCTGCTGTGTTAATGAATATCCTATAAACCGGGCAGGGAGACCTCAGGATGATGAACGAAGAAGCAGCACCAACACTTATGCCTGATTTACTGTATGCTTTCTACCATGTAGACCTCTGAAATATTTCCAACATCAGAAAGGTACTTTAGAGGGGGGCGGAGGGATTGAGACAGTTTGCAATCTCATGTCCCAACCAAAGTTAGTCTGAATTGTCCCCAGGTCCTATTTAAATTGCATCCTGAGGAAGTTTATTGAGGTGGGAGACTCTGTCCATAGGACAACAATCAGTCGTATACTGCACAAATCTGGCCTTTATGGAAGAGTGGCAAGAAGAAAGCCATTTCTGAAA
>JAFFST010000029.1:158586-169057 GCA_022414735.1 Noturus placidus | reverse complement strand
GCTCACCCAATTTTTCAGTTTTTTATTTGTTGAAAAAGTTTGAAATATCCAATAAATTCCGTTCCACTTCATGATTGTGTCCCACCTGTTGTTGATTCTTCACAAAAAATTACAGTTTTATATCTTCATGTTTGAAGTCTGAAATGTGGCAAAAGGTCGAACAGTTCAAGGGGGCCGAATACTTTCGCAAGGCACTGTACATTAGGCAGGAAGTGAACAGTAAGTTCTTGGAGATGATGTGTTTGAAGACTGATGAGGGCCAAATTGTGATGGCTAGACAACTGGGTCAGAGCGTCTCCAAAATGCCAGGTATTGTGGAGTGTTCCCGATGTGCAGTGGTTAGTATCTACCAAAAGTGGAACTGGTGAAACTGGTGAACCAATGACAGGTTCATGGGAGTCCAAGGCACATTGATGTGTGTGGTCTGTCTGGTCCGAAAAAGTGCATGCAGCTATGATAGAAAGGTGTCAGAAGACACAGTGCATCACCGCTTGCTGTGTATTGCTCTGTGTAGTCACAGAGTGCCCAAGCTGACCCCTGTCCACTGCCAAAAGTGCCTACAATGGGCATGTGAGCATCAGAACTGTTTAAATGTTATGGCTGATTCGTGTGTACCTAAAAGAAAATCATTGTGTTGTAAGAATAACAATGAAGCTAGGGATTATAAGGTAATTGGTAAATATAGAAACAGCTAAATAAATGTAAAATATGCAATATTTACGAGTCATAACGAGTGATAGATTCACATGATGAATGTTGACTATTAAAACAAAACTCTAAAAAGAGGGTCCATAACAAAGCAATGATAGTTATTATGATGAAAAATTCGAGAGAGCCAGGCGCAAAAGATGGCATTTGGCTCTTTGTAACAGAAAATTCTGCACTTCATACCACAGACAATTTGCTTTAAACAATGCTGATAAAAAAATTAAATAGAAATACACATATCATAATGCACATTGCACTAAAGTACAATTCTGAATAAATTTGCATGGTTTAGCTCAGAAGTAGACTTGCAAAACGGGGCGGGGCTGCACTTCTGGATGAAGCTATATGGATCGCTCCGCCCATGATGAGTTAAGGGGCGGCTGTGGCTCAGTCGGTAGAGCGGGTTGTCCACTAATCCACTAACCGTGGGGTTGATGGTTCGAATCCCGGCCCGGGTGATCCCATGCCGAAGTGTCCTGGGGCAAGACACTGAACCCTAAGTTGCCCCCAATGGTAAGCTAGCACCTTGCATGGCAGCTCTGCTACCATTGGTGTGTGAATGTGATCTCATTAGTAAGTCGCTTGTAAATGTAAAATGATATTTCTGTAAAGCTGCTTTGATTACAATGTACCATTGTAAAAAGCGCTATATAAATTGATAAATTAAATTAAATTAAGGGTTATGTTAAGGGTAGGCGTCGACATCTTTACATTGCCACTAACCAATAAGACCAGACGCATGTAGCCCCACCCCAAAGTGCAGCCACGCCCCCATTCTACAGGTTGTTTCATGTGTCTTTATGCAGAGTATTCTATACTAAAAGAAATGAGAAAAACACAAAATGCTGTACTTTTTTTTAAAGCTATACAAAAGAATACAAATAGAAAAGCTCTGGTTTTGAAACCTAACCTAATGAATTACACTGACAAAGAAAAAAACAAAAGCACATGATTTTGTGTCATATCTAGAAAACAACAGGTGTAATGAATGAGTATGCTACTGTATGGTATTATATAGTACTGTATGCTGGTATAGTATTCAAAAGTACTCCTTATTTACTGATGTTTACTTTTAAATATTTAATGTGTATATTTTATATTATTTATTTAAAAGCAGGTGTGAGCCGAGTCATTCTTCCAGACAACACAGTACTCAGGACTTTTAACACTTTTGTCACCATTCAGTCGAACCGGAAGTGTTAGTGGGAGTTGAAAATGCTAGCCTAGCAACCGGACCTTCCCATGGAGCTTGTCACCGAGTATATGTTTTTATGCAGATAGATCAATTTAAGGTTTTGTGAGTAATCCTTTTTTTGTTTCTAAGGGCGTGTGGTATCGCGCTGTGAGTTTGTATTACATTTCTCTTTAGCAGCCATGCTAAAGCTTTAGCATTACTCCTGAGCAGTTACTAGCCGGCTAGATTAGCTTGCTTCCCAGCTTCCCTTTCTTTATAAGTGTACATTCGCTATATTTACTTTTTGGCTTAATCAGAACCTTTCCTTTCTTCGACACATGACCTTTAGTTTTATTTCTCAGATTTTATTTTCGGGGGATGTTTTAAAAGTCAGACCACCCTACAGATAGTGTGTTTTTGGTGTACTGTCTATCGTTCTTAGTGAAAAATCCAGTTTAATCTGACCAGCTGCCAAGACAGGCTGAGATGGTCCAACATCTCTGAGAGCTGGTCAGTTCTTTTCCACCTTCCTTATAAATGTTTTCTAATTCCTCTCAAAAATGTATAAGGAAGCTGGGGGAAATGGTCTACCAGTTTGCTCTGGGTCTGTATTTTTTGTTTTGTTTTGTTTTGAGTTTGTTTTGATTAGGAGTGCTTTCACTTCCGTTTCACACCACTGAGTTTCTTTACTTCATCAGTTCACATGACACGTGATTTCATTTTTCTTTTTCGCTTTCTGTCTTTAGGCAGCCTGTCTGAGTCTAAGAAGATGAGCGCGCTTTCCAAGCCCTTCCTGGGCTGTCTGATCTGTCTGGCTGTACTCTTGCTCATTTTGGGAAACGCGTCGGCTTCCGAGTTCAATCCGTACAGCGTGCTCGGAGTGTCCCGGCACGCCAGTCAGACTGAAATCAGGAAGGCTTACAAGCAGCTCGTCAAGGAGTGGTGAGTAATCGTGATGAGGCATGGACATGATCACCTTATAATGCTCATGCTGAACGCGATGTGCTTTACGATAGGCATCCAGACAAGAACAAAGATCCGAGTGCAGAGGACATGTTTATCAAGATTACGAAATCCTACGAGGTAGGTTTATGACTTTTTCATTTTGTCTTAAAAGCCGAAGTTTCTTAGTGTTGTTGTTTTGTTGTTACATACACTCCGCTGTGGCTATTTCCTCGAGCCCGTATTGTTTTCCACAGATCCTGTCGAGTGAGGATCGCAGAGCTAACTACGATCAATTCGGCCAGACAGACGAGAACCATCAGCAGCACCAGGCACCGCACGGTTTCCGCCACTTCCATGACAGTTTTTATTTCGATCAGTCATTCTTTCGGTTCACGCAGTCGACTCGAGATTTCACAGACAGCAAGCACCTGCTTCAGTATGAGAAGTTTATGAACATAGTGGTGCCGGATAGCTTTAAAAAGCCCTACCTGATTAAGATTACATCAGAGTGGTGTTTCAGCTGCATTCATATTGAGCCCGTCTGGAAGGAAGCGGTTCAGGACCTGGAGCCTTTGGGTGGGTGTTATAGAAAATGTCAAATGAAAATTATCGCTGTCTGTGATTATTCCACTGATTGGTCAGAGGCTGTTGATTCATTTTCTATAATGGCAGCGCTGACAGTAGTGCCTACTGTAATTTAAATAATAGGTTGTACATAATCTAAGACTAATGATAAACAGCTTCAAAAACAAACACGTTATTTAACAATTTGACACGTGTAATCTTTGATGTGGCGATGTTTTTCGTAAGACGTTTACTGAATAATTATTTATTTATGGAAGGAGTCTCCAGTGTGAGTTCTTTTGTAACTATCAGTAAGTTTTCAAAGCTTTGTGCTTTCAGGTTTCTCTGTAATATGACTAGCCGTAGGTTTGTTTTTTTAATTAACTTATTGACTTTGAAAGAGAGCAGAAGAGAGGCTCATAGTGGAATCGGGGTGGCTGTGGCTCATTCGGTAAAGCGGGTTGTCCACTAATCCACTAATCGTAGGGTTGGTGGTTCGAATCCCGACCCGGGTGATCCCATGCCGAAGTGTCCTTGGGCAAGACACTGAACCCTAAGTTGCCCCCGATGGCAAGCTAGCACCTTGCATGGCAGCTCTGCTACCATTGGTGTGTGAGTGTGCACTCATTTGTAAGTCGCTTTGGATAAAAGCGTCTGCTAAATGAATAAATGTAAACGTAAACTTTTATAATGTAAGTGATGACAGCAACTAACTTTTCTCATGTCTCCTGAATGTTCTACAATATTAAACGTAACTGCAGACTGTGTCATTCATGAGCAAAGTAAAACGTGCAGTCATTGCTAAAATAATCCACTTTTGGGGTGGGAAGAGTAGCTCCGCTTAGTGTTTTGGTTGCATCACACCACCCTAAAGTGGGTTATTTTCTTAGAACAGCACACCCTGTCTTGTGTTATTCCTTATGTAAAATTATATGAGAGGCAGCATAGGCTTAAAAGCTTTTATAATATTTGGGTTTAATAAAACCTCATGTTAGGAGAGAAATCTCAGTGGAATTTTACACTCATAATAAACAAATGATATGGACCAACATCAGGACCAGGAGGCGTTCACCTGTAAATCATGTTGCCAGTTAATTCACAAAGCCTCTCTTTGGATTTGGTTACATTTTTAACCTTCAAAATTGTCTACTGTGCCTTTAGGAAGAGGTTTTTTAATGTGTTGAAACCTCCTGTTTTTTAAAAAGTTGAATGTATGTTTATTTATCCATTCCACTCTTCTTTGATTTTAGGTGTGGGAATTGGTGTCGTGGATATTGGTTATGAGAAGCGGCTAGCTCATCACCTCGGGGCTCGTGGCGCCCCCTCTATTCTGGGGTTCATCAATGGCAGAGTGACCTTGTTCCACAATGCTGTGTCCCAAGAGAACCTGAGGCATTTTATGGAAAGCTTGCTGCCACATAAGCTAGTACAAAAGGTTAGATGGAAAACTTGTACGCTGGAACGTAAGCATACGTATGTGAAATGTATAATGTTGGAAATGCTGGTGTGAGATATACAAAGTGTATTGTGTTGACTCCGTTATCATGGTAGTTATTACAAGTGTAACATTGTAATATTGTAAAAGGATTATTTTGATGCCTTTTTTTTTCAGGTGACAGATGATAACTACATACAGTTTTTGAACAGTTGGCGGGAAGAGAACAAACCCAGCATCCTACTCTTTGATGCCGCGGCTTCAGCACCATTCCTTTACAAGGTATAAAATGCAATTTTTTAAAAATGTGAAATATGTACTGCTATAGTAAATTAAGTAGTAATTGTGATTATGAATGATTATTTTTATAATTGTATATTCTGTCACTATATATATATATATATGATCATAATGACAAAAAAGAGGCAAATGGATCGGGTTTGCGATAACTAGACTACACCTAGACACACGATCTCATAGTTAATTTGAACAAGCCAAAATCAATCTAGCTAAAACTTATTGATCTCATTAAACGATAAGGGTTCTACTCTAGTATTTCTCATTTTACTACTTTGACTATTCTTCGGCCGGCATAAAAATATCAAATGCCTTCCACAAAACATTATATAATATGAGGCTAATGACATTTAGTCTATTTCTTAAACTGTAAGCTTTTGGTTAATATGTTTGTGCATCATCAACATGCTTCTCTATAAGGTGTGCATAACCATGCACCACTCTGTGTTATTTCTTTCTTTTTTAATTTAAGAAAAAATGACAGTTTTCCCATTTTAGTTCTTGAATTGGAATTGGAGGGCTGTGCAGTTTTACATTATAACAGGCCTTTGCTCCTGATTCAATAAATAATGCATCAACTGTAAAAATCCACCTCAATGAATTTCCATCAGCAGCGTAGTCAGTTTTGGTGACAAATTGTTGCAGCCCTAGTATACATGTTACTGTTTGTGGGCAGGAAACAGAAACCCCTATTGTTTTGCTCTGCTTGTAGCTCTCTGCGTTCGCATATCGGGACTTTGTGCGGTTTGGGTACGTAGATCATAGCGAGACCACACGTATCCAGAAGCAGTTCAGCATCAACATGTATGCTCCCACCATGCTCCTGTTTAAAGAGAACACTGAGAAACCTGCAGACGCCATACAGGTAATGAGCACTGTCTAAATGTCAACTCGTACATTTACCCAGGAGGCATTTCTCCTTGTCTTAGCCACAATGTAAAATTATTATCTCCTGCAATTCAGGCGTAATGCGATTTAGATGCATACAAATAAGCAGCCATTTACGCTGCTTAAAGAGTTTCCAGTTTATTAGGGACACCTATCTTATACTATCTTATATTTGTAAGTCAAATAATTGGTTAACTCTTTTAGGTTCCAGTATTCAGATAACAATTGGTATTAAGTTGGTAAAAAAAAATCGATCCATGTTACACTTGCAGCTCATAAAATGGTTAATGAGTATCCAAGGTATAAGGTAGGTGTACTTAATAAACCGGTAAATATCCCAGTGCAGATAAATATATATTTTTTTCACTGTAGATGTAAAGTTGTCCTGATGCTTTATACACATTATTTAAGTGAAGCTTTCTGGTTTTTGTACACTCAGTCCAGGGGAATGAAAAAGCAGACCATTGATGAGTTTGTCTCTAGCAACCGTTTCCTGCTGGTGCCACGACTTGTCAATCAGAAGCTTTTTGACGAGCTGTGTCCAGTCAAACAGTTCCACCGCCGACGGAAGTAAGAAATCCTGCTTCTTCTGTTCCTTCTCTGGGTTTAGAGGATTCTATACTGTAAAACAAATTTTAGTCGTCTAGAGGACGGTTTCGTATGTGGTTAGAAAATAGATTACGATCCACAAATAAATGTATTGAGATTTACAAAAAAAATTAACAAATTCACAAATACATTGAATGAGGTCCACAAAATTACAAATATGTTTTTCTGTCATAAACACAACTCTGCCTGGCATTCATTTGTGGATCACGTCCAGTGCATTTCTGGATTTTGAAACATTTCTAGCGTCAAGTGTGCGTACAAATCCACAAATAGTTGGACTCCGCCCACCATCTACTCAAGCTAATCGGATAACCTTACCAATCATAGCACGTTCTCGTTCCAATCAATTACATTTGTTTTAAAATCAGGACAGGAACAGTGTCAAATCGCATATTATGAAGGCTCTCCAACATGGCGGATCAGGAGGAATGACGACAGGAGAGTGTTCCTAAACAGCTAACAGCATCATTGTAACAACATCTTAAAGAAAACAAGCAACATTATGAGTCGTAAATTCTTTATTTTACGGGAACATGTGTTTTCACCAGTGTTTCCTGCATCACTGCCGAATCCACGGTGAAACCAGAGTTGTGTTTTGCAGTAAATTGAGTGTGGTGAGATTAAAAGACTGTGTATCGGGAAAAGATGACATTGGCAAGAAATTGTTCTCACAGGCAGCCTGCCAAAACACAGCACGGCCAGTGTCATCCATTTCACGGGCTAATGATTACATTCTCTAAACGAACCGTTTTAAAAGACTGAGTAACCTTAGGAGTGACCGGTTTGAATCAGTCTAACGAATCCTTACTGAATCAGTGAATCAATCATTACTAAATCATCAGACCACTCCTCTATAATAACAGTGCATTTATGACCTATAACGTTGCTGGTTGATGCCGTTCGATTGTATACGCGATTTTGGTGCAATATGACCCCTATAGGAATATGTTCCTGTCCTGATTGTAAAACCTGATTGGTTGGCGTGAGAACGTGCTACGTTTGGTCAGTGCAATGTGGCGATTATCCGACTACTGGCTTGAGTAGACTGTGGGCGGAGTCCAACTATTTGTGCATTTGTGTTCACTCTGACGCTAGAACTGTTTCAAAATTCACAAATGCGTGCAACAATCCACAAACACACTGGACGCGATCCTCAAATGCAAGGCAGAGGTTTTTTTTTAATTTGCAAAAATCATTTTTATTTATTATTCAGTTTAATTTATTTTTGTGAAACTATTAACATATATATTTGTGGATCTCATTCAATGCATTTGTGAATTTGTTTTTGTAAATCTCACTACATTTATTTGTGGATTGTAATCTACGTATTTGGAATTATGAAACAATTCTTACCCCATACTCTCGTACTGTATAATGACAGCGGACCCTTCTCAGCCACTCCCACAACGGACGCAACCAGGAAAAACTATCGGCGTGGATTTTTGCCGATAACCGCTAGTTCCATTTGGTTCCATTGATTGGTTTTTCTGACATCTATTGTGGAGCATCTTCAAATTCCATTTCAAACTAGTGAAATTATGAAATGACTTGTTAAAAACTTTTGAAAAACACCTCTAAGGAGACTAATGTGTTCTTTCATCCTCTCAGATACTGTGTCTTGCTCATCACTGGGGAGGATGAGACGTTTGTGTCTGCGAACGATGCCTTCTTTGACTTTGCCTCTTCTAACACTAAAGAGGTGGTGAGATTCGCCTACGTCTATCAGAGACAGCAGCAGCCTCTCTGTGATGCGCTGCTCAAAACGGAAGACATGATTCCTCCCCAGGTCAGAGATATATACACACACACACACACACACACACACACACAGTTTCAGTGCTTCAGTTGTACGACACTTTATTTTCAGTCTGTTTTCGAGTCAGAATTCAGGTTGAGTATTCTTCTTCACGTCATATTTTTGCATTATACGTCTGTCCGTGTGTTTGTCTCGAACGACTAACAGGTGATCATCCTGGAAAGGCGGAGTGCCGCGGGAAAGGTGCAGTATCGGACAGTAACAGGCGGCTGGAACGGGAGCGACGACGATAAACACCGCCTACACGAGCAGCTGGAGCTCCTTCAGAGAGACCCGACCTTTCTAACCTATGATGCCATGCTGCCTGAACTCAACAACGAGCTCGCATCAGTGAGTCTGTCAGCTCTCTGCCAATCATGCTGAAACAAATGGCTTGATCCAGGGATACCGTGCAGGATTTAGACCTGCGATATTGATAAAGCTCAGAGATTTGATCCAGTCTCTTATGCTTACCCAATGTGCAATTTATGCTAGACAGTTTGCCAAAAAATACATGAGTATAATGTGGCGTAAACCAGCCTCTTTAATCGTACACGATTGGACGCACCCATGTGAAACTTAATCTGCAACTAAATCTCTGTGTTGCAAGCCAACTACCTAACATTAGTCTGCCCTGCCCAATTCCGGACATATCCGCATCTGATTCCTTGGATAACAACAAATCTGTATATCCACGCAAATCCAAATACAGCCTGAATAAACATCACACTTACTTGAGACATTTATAATCTGCAATTAAGAAATAATTTGGATTTGTTCTATAGCATAAACAATGTCTAAATGGATACAACTGTCCCAGACTACCCAATCTCACTTTTAATTCTCATTTCCTCCATTCAAGATGTTTCTAATTCGGTGGTTGAACGCTGCCTGTGATTACCTTTCTCAAGCCTACTTTGACCTTCTCTACTCAAACTGGTAAGTGTGAGAAGTTTCAGGAGTCACTCTCTTTCTCACCTGTAGCAACTGAATTTTTTTAATTTTTTTTTTTTTCCGAACAGTGCCTGAGGCTAAATTTATAGAAGAGATTTGATTCCTTAATGTAGAGCTGTAATAATGTCTATAGTGTGACACCATAAGGTTCTTTCAGAATTCAGTTTCTATTCACGTGAATTTCCATTCATAATAGTAAGGTATATGATGAAACCTGCTAACTCTTCTTGTTCAGCTTCTTTTGAACCTACTGAAGCAAGCTTCCTGTTTGAGAGCATAAAAATTTAGGGTGCAGGCTCTTTTTACTACGAAACACTCAAATTAGATTCTCTGTGTCCCCACAGGCAAGAGGTGATGCCCATCGTATCATTGGTGTTCTCGGCTCTCTTTATCCTGTTTGGCACAGTCATCATTCAGGCTTTCAGGTAGGAGCTGAAACACACTCGGGACATCATTACGAGTTTGACTCACCGCGGTGTAGCTTGGCCTTGACTTCACTTTAAAACTCAACCAATTTACAGTGACCCAGAGGAAAGAACAGGCAAGCGTAAGGCTAAAGAATCCCCGAAGACACCAGGGAGCTCTTCGGATACGGAAAACACATCCAGGTGCAACAGAATTTGATCATCCTCTCCTTCAAATGAAAATAGCTTCAGTCGAACGTGACAAACAATTTCTACTGCACAAATTGCGCACGTGAGGATTTTCTAACCAAGTATCCAAGTGTTTTTCTTTCAGTCGTCCTTTGAAGAAGAACTTTGTGGAAGTGACTGAGTTGACCGACATGACTTACACCAGCAATCTGGTCAAATTAAAGCCGGGACACATCAACGTGGTGCTGGTGCTCACGGATGCATCCAAACAGGTCCTACTGAAGAGGTTTGCCAAAGAAGTGTACTCGTTCTCAGGGTGAGGTTCGCATATCTCACAAGTTCACATTTATGTGTGTGTGTGTATATATATATATATATATATATATATATATTTATATATAAAATATAATATATTACACACTGTGCCTTGCGAAAGTATTCGGCCCCCTTGAACTGTTCGACCTTTTGCCACATTTCAGGTCTCAAACATAAAGATATAAAACTGTCAT
>JAFFST010000029.1:84061-108559 GCA_022414735.1 Noturus placidus | reverse complement strand
TCCATTTGCGAATAATCGCACCAACTGTTGTCACCTTCTCACCAAGCTGCTTGGCAATGGTTTTGTAGCCCATTCCAGACTTGTGTAGGTCTACAATCTCGTCCCCGACATCCTTGGACAGCTTTTTGGTCTTGGTCATGGTGGAGAGTTTGGAATCTGATTGATTGATTGCTTCTATGGACAGGTGTCTTTTATACAGGTAACAAGCTGAGATTAGGAGCACTCCCTTTAAGAGTGTGCTCCTAATCTCAGCTCGTTACCTGTATAAAAGACACCTGGGAGCCAGAAATCTTTCTGATTGATAGGGGGTCAAATACTTATTTCTCTCATTAAAATGCAAATCAATTTATAACATTTTTGACATGCATTTTTCTGGATTTTTTTGTTGTTAATCTGTCACTCACTGTTATAGACTGATCATTTCTTTGTTAGTGGGCAAACGTACAAAAGCAGCAGGGGATCAAATAATTTTTTCCCCCACTGTCGCTAGAAACACTCGTTCTTTCTCTTGACGTTAATAACACAGAAGACATACCGATTGTTGTCACCCTGTCTCCTGTTGTGTAAAACTTAAAGGAACGGCTTTACCTCTTTCAAAGGAATGACACTGGAGACTCCTTCCATAAATGTTAAATACAAATGTATTTATTCTATACAGATATATTGCATTCTCCTTTATAATCAGTCCGTGTCCCCTGTGCACGACTTCAGATCTGTACAGAAACAGCAAAGGATGAAAGCTTAGGATTTGAACTTGTAAAAAATCTTAATTTGAAATCTGCAGAAAGAAAATGGAGGCTTTACCAGAGTCGTTATACTCCACGTTTATCAGAAAGAGGCCGTAGGGTGGAGCCACCATGTTCTGAGGGTAGGCCGTGGAGTCCCTAGTGTCTAACAGATCCTGAACATGATCGACAGAGAGTTTACCCCGGCCAACTGCAACCAATGTCCCAACCATCCTCCGAACCTGAACCAATAAAAATAATCTCTGATTAACTTTCATGGAATACACTTCAAAACATTGGCACCAAAACAAACAACATTCACGTGAGTGGTATTTTCTGCTTAAAACATTGGGATATACAGTATTATTTAAAAGCAATATTTTTCAAAATAACCGTTTTTCTGTCTCAACAGACCGATTTGAACATTTTGGCACCATCCCAATATACGGTGACGCCTCTGCTGGTGAGAATAACAGCATTGAGCCTTTTCCTGTAACATCTAGCAAGCTTGGAGAAGGATCTTGGTCCACTCCTCCATGCAGAATATTTCAAGCTATTTCATATTCTTAGGTTTTTGTGCATGTCGTCTTCTTCGGTTTACACCACAGGTTTATAACATGACTGAAATCCTAAGGGTATTGCAAAACAGATTTCTCTTTTGATTTGGATGTGTTTCAAATCATTAACTTGTTAAAAAGAGCAGCCTATGGATCATAAACTGGTCATAACTTTCTGGCAGAGGCAACCAGGTTTTGTGGTAAAATATCACCACTTTTCCTCGTTTTCCCCTCCATGAAATTGCACTAGCAGTAATTTCTGGACACATTTACTAGTACTGCCTGACTCGCAGAGTTATGCAACTGCTTCTATTTACAGTATGTATTGTATATGAAATTGTTGCAGTTTTTCATTCTGAACACAAGGGGGCGCACAACATACACTTTTGCGTCACAAAGTGAACAGAACAATACTCACTTGTTTGTATAAAAAGGACCTACTTTTAAACGTGAGCTCCCAAAACTGGATGTCTCTGCAAAGGATAAAAACAAAACGAATAAAAGTCATGTGAATGGTAAACAAGGCTTTCGATTCTATTGTAGCCATGACATAAGTGATGTAAAAAATAAACAATGAAATCAGAGTAAACTTTGGCACCCAGATGAAGATTAAATTAAGCATTAATATTTTATACAGTTGTGTTTTGACAAAATGTCGATTGTTTAAAGCTCTATATAAACAAAACTGGACTGAATGGCATTGATGTTTTCCCTTTATATTACATACAGTTTTTATATTTCTATGAGATTAAAATGTGGAACTGTCAGTTTGAATTTACATCTATGTTCACAGAGAAAAAGAAAACTTTATTTATCGCTTAAATATACATTTATATTGCTAAATAAGGTTTACATTAGACAAATAAACCACAGAATCAATAAAATCCCTGTGTGTGCTGTTATAGGAAAATAATCAGCAGTGGAGTGGTGTGATGTGGCCCAATTTACTGTTACCATCCTGAGGTTGATTATTTTCTAATAACAGCATGTCCAGAAGTGTTTAATTCCTCGCATACCACAGCAATTTCCCAACAATATTAACGAACAAACATCATACTTTGTATCCATTTATAGTTACGTTTAATGTAGAGGAACATCGATGAGACAAGTTAGTTCCTGTATTCACGTATGATAGAGCAGCTATAAACAATTCCCTCATTACTCTCTTTTTCTCTCTCTTCAAGTTCATAAAAAAGGGTTTAAAAGCATCTTATGTTACCAAAAACTTTGAATATGAACTAGGAAAGCAAAAAGTCCTGAAAGCATTTTGAAAAGAACTGACACTGGAGTCTCCTTCCAAATACAGGTGCATCTAAAAAAATAATAATAATAATATTATGGAAAAGTTAATTTTCCTCCCCAGTAATTTCATTCAAAAAGTGGAACTTTCATATATTCTAGATTCGGTACACATAAAGTGAAATATTTCAAGCTTTTTTTTGTTGTTTTAATCTTGATGATCACAGTTTACAGCTCTTGGAAATCAAAATCCAGTAACTCATAATATTACAATAAAGAATTTATAACACAGAAATGTGGACCTGAGAAGAGCTCTAATTAGATATTTAACTTGAAACACCTGCAAAGGTTTCCTGAGCCTTTAATTTCTCAGTATGGTTCAGTACACAATCACGGGGAAGATGAAAGTAAATGTTGTATTTCATTTGGAAATAAAGGTCCCAGAGTCTGGAGGAAGAGTGGAGAGACAGAATAAAAGTTGCTTGAAGTCCAGTATGAAGTTTCCACAGTCAGTGATGATTTGAGGTGCCAGTAGGTCTCGGAGGTCCTACTTCTGGATGGAGCTCTCATCTACTCCAAATCCAGACTGCTGGGACAAAAGCTTCTTCTAAGCCAAACAGATTACATCTAAATCAATAATTATCTCTTTAAGAATATCTGTTGTTACCCAGATGAGGATGGGTTCCCTTCTGAGTCTGGTTCCTCTCAAGGTTTCTTCCTCTTAACACCTTAGGGAGTTTTTCCTTGCCATTGTCGCCACTCAGTGTCTTGCTCAGTTGGGATAATTTCTCACCTTTACTATGTGTATACTGTGATTATATTCCTGTAAAGCTGCTTTCAGACAATGTCTGTTGTAAAAAGCGCTATACAAATTGAATTGAATGTCACGTGCTGGTGTCGGTCCACTGTGTTTTCTCAAGTCGAGAGTCAGTGCAGAGTCTACCAGGAGATTTTAGTGTACTTCATGCTGTTCTATCTGCTGACGAGCTTTATGGAAATGCTGATTTCCTTTTCTAGCAGGACTTGGTACCTTCCCACAGGGCCAAAACTACTAGTAACTGGTTTGCTGACCTTGGTTTTACTGTGCTTGATTGGCCAGCCGACTCACCTGACCTGAACCCCATTGAGAATCTATAAGAGACACCAGACCCAACAATACAGACGAGCTGAAGGCCGCTATCAAAGCAACCTGGACTTCCAGAACACCTCGGCAGTGCCACAGACTGATTACCTCCATGTCACACCGCATTGATGCAGTAATTCATGCAAAAGGATTAAAACCCCGACCGAGTATCGAGTGCATAAATTAACATACTTTTCAGAAGGTCGACATTTCTGTAGTATAAATTCTTTATTCTGATATTTTGAGATCATCAAAATTAAAACAAAAAAAGGCTGGAAATATTTCACTTTATGTGTAATGAATCTAAAATATATGAAATTTCCAATTTTTGAATTAAATTACCGACAAAAATGAACTTTTCCAGGATATTGAAATGTTTTGAGATGCAGCTGTAAACCTGTGATTTAAATTACACAGGTTACTGTTAGACAGCACTGTGGTATAAAATGAAATAAAGCCTCTTTGTACACATTAATCTGAACATGGATTTGTAGCCTAAACATTTAAATTGACACATTTTTCTTTAACCACATCTTACCCAAAGATTGAGATTAATTTAGATGAGACAATGCTAAACTGGTAGCTATAAACTTCCCTGACCAGACAATTACATTTTGGCTCAAATACAAAACGACAGACACAAACTTTAACCGTTAAACACGTCTTGGTTGGTTGACTGCATTTGCGGTGAGAGGACAATGCTTGGCCAGACTGTTCCTTTAAATGTGTGATTGTTGCAGGCAGTGAAACTCAGGTCAAATGCAAAACACAAATTCAAATAAATCAGGGAACATGAGGTCACATCACAGCACTTCATCTAGCAAAGAAATCAAGCTGTCCATCACCTACACACTGATATACACCTGATCCTTTTCATTTGAGACAGCAAATAATTCAGTCTCTGTGTCACTTTGAACATGAAATCACACACCAATAGGATGGATCTGACAGATGGCGTAGTGATGTTTAATATTTGAGTGCAGAAGATTGTGTTGGGCGTCCACTATAAGTCCCTGTTTATGTTGTTACTATAGAAACAACAACATATTAGAATTAGCTTTCTGAGGATCAGAATTGAGAATTCAACAGCACTGAACGTTATATATACGTTATCACCTATCCTTACTTAAAAACGTTCTCAAACAGAACATCTCCAATGAGCTTGATCACTTACTTTATCTTAAAAGATTTTACTTCAGGATAGCTAATGCTTGACTACTGGCTTTATCTTGTTACGCATATTCATTCATAATCCTTTATTTATTTCTCGTGTTCTTTTTGTTGTTTCTTTGTTTTTTTAACTCACTCTTACTCTTTTTGTATCTATGTTTTGTTGTTCGCTATACAAAATGGCGTTATTGTTATTAGTATTATTACCCGACATGCAGACTTTACCCTTAAAAAGGAAACGAGTGTTCTGTATTTATTTAATAGTCAATAAAACCGCATTATTTCTTCAAGTCCATTATAAAAATCCGTGCTCCTCTGCGATAAAGTATAATCGACACTAAAACTCCAGTGGAAGGATTTCCCTAAAACCCCTGAAGAAAAAAGGCCACACTGATGCGATGCCAGCATCCTCAGCCCTCCGCCCGCTGTCATCATCAAGCCTGTATCCAAAATCAGACCTGCCCAATACCTGTTGCCTAGCAACAGTTTTCAAATGCAACCTCATATCTTACAACACCTACTCCCAAAATGCCACCATCCACACACACACACACATACACACACACAGACAGCTCGCCCTCGCTAACTCAACCTGTACATCATTATGCAATATGAAAAGAAAATAAATGACAACATTGACTGCAGCTGACATTTGAAAACGCGATAGTTAAATATTACTGTCAGCTCGGCGCACTAAAGCATTGTGTATAAATATCAGACAGAAATCATCCTTCCTCGCATTCTCTCATCAACATATTTTATCGCTCGGGCTATTTGATAGAGAAGATTTTGATGAGAAGACGTCTTTAATATTCATTTTTAACATAAACAGGGGGAAAGGCTTTAATAGGAAATAGGAAAACAATCAACAACTTTCTCTCTCTCTCTCTCTCAAAATTACAAAAGGCAGAAAATACAGCAGTTTGTCATGTTATAGAGAATCTTTAAGAAAAAACCAAAAAATAAATAATTAAACTCCTCTGTCCGAATCCTTACTGACTGTTAAAACATGCTGACACTGGAGACTCCTTCCATAAAATTTAACCTGGCTTACAATAAACAAATAAAGAAATACTTTTTTCTTTGTTAAATAACCACATGTATAAATCCATTTATTATTAGCCTTAGATTATGTGGCGTGTCACTATAGAAACGCCTAACATGCCAGAACTAGTGCATGAATATCTTTTTGCATTTGTAATGATTGGGAGGCGAAGGAAAGAGGATACAAATGCAGACAACTTATTACATAAAGTGCAAACAAACAACCAGAAACATGAAAACAAGAACCAGAAGTATCAAACGTGGATACGAGGCAAAAAACATACAGACTAGAAGCGATACCGTGCCACGCGAAAACAAACAACAATTACAACAGATGCTTGACAATGAGACGCTGATAAACTAAAACTTAAATAGTCACAACAGACTGGGTCATCTGACCAATCAGAGCAGAGTATGCTCTCTGAAAGGAGGAGTTTAGAATGAATCCTTTAGAACGGATCAGTGAACGAGTCGTTTGTGACACTGAGGGGGAAAATATAATGCTGCAGTTTATTAAATTATGAGCGCATTAAAGTGTTTTTTGACCTTGGATGCATGTAAATCTATTGTATGAGAGCTTTAAAACAAAATTAGTCATGTTTCAAAACCATAATAGGTGCACTTTAGTTCCCTTTGAATAATGTCTAGGCAAATACAACTTGGTACTTTCATGAAATATTTTATTTAAGGCAGCGTAAATAGCATTTACAATATTTCACTCGTTTTCTGTCATAAAAGCCAAACTGAAGCACATCATTCTAAGATATTGTTATGTACAAGTCATTTAACGGACTGATTTGCGTGTTGAACGATAGACACTGTAGACCACAGACGAGCAGCTTCACAGAAATCCAGGTGTAGTTCTACAGTTCAGGGTGCCAAGATTTATCTCAACTTTTGATTTTCTTTTTCATTTCTACATAATGTATAGTCTATTTAGTGTTCCTTTTCATTCCAACAGAAATGTTTGGTGCTTGTAACATTTAAGACAAATTGATTACAATCGTTTGTGTACCGATACAGAAACTTAAGTATTGCAATGCATTTTGGGAATCGATTTTATTTTCCATCCTTAATGTCAGATGCATTTTCAATCATTTATTCCTCATCGACAGACTCCACGCATGCACCAGTAAAACAGAACAGGATAATGTAATAATCCAATGCTAAAGATTTCACAAAGTGCAACAAGCAAATATCCGATAAGGAAGACGATGTGAAAACGAAGTAGCTTTGAACGCTATTCGCATAATACGAGCGCATTATTTGGCATCTGAATATGTCTTATAAGGTATGAGGGCTGATTCACAGTGGACGCTGTCCATTCTTTTGTCTTTCATGTGCAAGTTAAGCGTAAATTCTATAAACATGCTTTTAAATCCCTATACGCTAAGGTCTTCGTTTAAAATCATAATCTACAGTCTATTATCGTAATGGCATTGCAAAGTGTATACAGTTATGATATGCTCTATATTGACTGCCCCATGGTCTTGCGCCAGGCTTTTATTGATCTGTGCTGTAATTACAGCTGGCCCGGTTTCACTGTTCCCATTCCCCACACGTTTTACTAACACGGATTAGATGGACAGTTAATGGTCTCTTAACAGTCCCTTAAAGCAAATAAGCTAGATACACTTTTCTATCCTAAAAAAAAGCACGAGTTGAAACCGTTATCGTACTGTGAATGTTTTCGCCCATACCATTCCACCCTTAGTTTGTGGAGAAACATTTTGGTTTCTAGATTACCCAGAATGCCCAGGATGTAACTCCGTGTAGACTGCGTACCTGTACAAGTGGCGCTGGCTAAAGGAGAGGCCCGGCTGTACCTGCACCAGCTCCATGGTCTTCACTGGGTTCTTGAATGGAGCGTCTGAGCTGAGTGCACGGAAGGTGCTGAAATCGTGTGTCCCCTGTAACACGGCTCCCGCCTCTCGCATGGCATCTACGTTCAGCTCCCTGTCGAGTGAGTTACAAACAAAGTTGATTAGACGAAAAAGATAAATCATCTGTCTATAATATTTTAACACAGCTTCTACACGATATACTCCGCTCGAACACTGCTCTTCAATCCCAGTCCTTTGGATTGGTCCAAACGTGTCCATTAAGTTTCTACAACAGCAGCTCTAACCGGTTTTGACTGCAACGTTTTATTAATGCGCTCGTTCTAATACGTTACTGTTTCTATGGGAACAACTAACGCGGAAACCTTTTTGGCGGATGCTCCAAAGAGGAATAAAACACTTCAGGGTATTCTGTTTTTGGCTCATATGTACATCACACTATTGACTTACATTAATATGTAATGCTTGTATTATATATTAATGTACGTCAATAGTGGTGCGACATGGGTGGGGCGTGGGCGGGTAGTTGTGGGTAATACTAGAATGTCATGTCTCTATATTAATCCCTTTTAAGTGGACCATTGCTTCATATAATTTCTTACATTTGTGAATAAATAATAATAAACATTTTGTTTAAGATTTAATCTAAACATCTAAGATTTAGATGTTTGGCATGGGTGGTGCAGAGGGTAACGCTGCTGTCTCACACCTCCAGGGTGCCTTATTTGACCGCCCAAAAACATTTCCAGACTGCAAAATGTCCACTCCAAATTTCCCCTAGGTGTGAATGAGTGTGTGAACGTGTGTGATGCTCTGCTATGGACTCACGTTTGAATTTTTGAATATTTGAACCTATATTTGAATATAGTAAACACAAGCACCAAAACATATTTAGGCTGAGTGACTGATGAACCCTAATGTGGGGGGGGGGGGGGGGGGGGACGGGGACACACGACTCTGCATAAACAAGTGTAATTTGTGGCACAGTTTATTCACAGACATTTTTCATTTATTTGCTTTCTAATCATTTTTTTCCATTTAAATTACATTTAAACTTTCTAATAAGTATTAAAACAAAGTCAGTGGTGGCGCAAATACTGTCTACGAATTACGACACTCTTTTTAAAAGGACTGTTTCTTCTGTTGAATCTTCAATGGCATAAAGTGCACTACGCAACTTCTAAAACTCCACCACAGCCTATTTATACAACAGTTCGTTCCGGTCCAGTAATCTGATTGGAATGAGCGGCGTTCCAAGAGCGCTTATATTTAGTAAAACCTCACTGAGACTCGTCTGTAAAAATTCCACTTCTAGCAGCAGTCCCACTGAAACGGTTCCTACAGTAGAGTCAGTGGCGACATCAGCAGACATGGTAAACAACACAGAGGCTCAATCAGTGAGCGTGGATTCTATGAGATCTAGAAGTAGATTCTTTGAGAATATGTTCGAATGCATTTTCTAAATGATTTTGGGAGCCATGATGATGATTTAAGGCTGTGCTTTGGGCGTAATCATTTTGAAACTGTGCTTTCATTAGTGAGTATTAACAATTACATAATATGCTAACATGCATAATATTTCCCTGACAACATGTGATGATAAAATTTTGTGATAAATTATGTCAGTGAGATGTTCCTACTATTTATTTGAATGCATCACTGCTGGTTTGTTGGAAGTCTCTTGACATTGAAATGTCTATGAGAATCGTGATGTGATGTTTTGGTCGTATTGTCCAGCACTAATAATGTCTTTGTTGGATAGAAGAAGAGCTAGTCAAAGTGATTATGTCAAATCAAGTCGGATGATGAAAGCCAAAAGACAGAAATAAAAATGAAAAGGCTGCTTGGAATCATGGATGATGAAAAAAGAGGAATTTATGTGTGTGTGAGTGTGTGTGGGAGACACACACACACAGAGAGAGAGAGAGAGAGAGAGATTTGTGTGGGTGTTGTTTTGCGTCACTATAGCCTGCAGCTTATGCTGCCCTACTTAATCCAAAAAAGTTAGTGTGGGCAAGAAACATGTTCAGGCATCAGCTTAAAAGTCAAGACACCACGCCAAAGCTTTCGCTCATCATTCTCCACATCTGCTTCATCGCCACTGCTCTCCTTCCTTCAGATTTTTGGGTTGGCCCTGGGAAAACCCTGTGCATTGTGAAATTTTGACCTTTTCTAAAATATACAGTATATACCTCTACTGTCCTAGAATTATAAAGCTTCGACTCTTCAGTGATAAAAAAAAGCAAGTTATTTATTGATTGATTTCATTTGCATTTAACTTCATCTTCTTCTTCTGCTATACCGCTTATCAGTTTTCTTCAGGGTCACGGGGAACCTGGAGCCTATCCCAGGGAGCATGGGGCACAAGGCGGGGTACACCCTGGACAGGGTGCCAATCCATTGCAGGGCACAATCACACACCCATTCATACACTACGGACACTTTGGACACGCCAATCAGCCTAACATGCATGTCTTTGAACTGGGGGAGGAAACGGGAGTACAGAGAGGAAACCCCCGGAGCACGGGGAGGACATGCAAACTCCGCACACACACATGGCCACAGTGGGAATCGAACCCCCGACCCTGGAGCAGTCGGGGCAGATAGTCCTAATATTTATTTGATATAAAATGGCCAATATACAATTATAAGACTCCTTACTAATGTCATCACTATGTCCTCTGATGTCATCACTATATTATCTTATTTGTAATAATCTTAAATTATTATCCTTAGCCGATAAAGTACAATACTCTTTATCCAAGAATTATAAAGTGAGAAACGGCAGCTTAGCCATAGAGATGTGTGAGAGGCTTTCACAGGCTAATTCACCGTTGCACATATGTGTTTATTAATTATGTGTTGCTCTTTGAAGAGCGCGAGAGCATCTGCCATCCTGCTGCTCTCGAATAAACTTATTCACTTCAAATGAGAAAAAAAATAAATCACTTCAGATACTCTGATGATAAATACTACTGCTCATTTGTGTTGTATATTTGTTGCATCAACTCACCTGAATACACAGGTAAATGAAATAGATCTTTGTGTTAATGTCCCATTGGGTCCAACTTCTAGAGTGGGTGAAGAAAAAAAAGTAGTGTGGCACTCACGTGTCCCATAACGTCCAGCACAAATCCTTCTCTGTTATAGGCAATTCGGCGTGACGACGGACTCCTGTCGCCAAGCGGTAGATGTAGGTTCTTGATATGGCACGGTAGCGGGCGTGAAAGTCATTCTGTACGCAGTAGACTCTTGTGATTCTGTTTAAAACACAGTATCTTGAGAATTTGATGAGAGATTTTTAATACAATATAAAGAAAAGTACAGTGCATGTTTTGCACTTTCATCCTATTCCTATTTTTGTTTTACCAGAGATGCAAAATTGTTTAGTTTTTTTAAATAACAGAAATCTTCTCTCATCACAGCTGGGTGTGAAGCGATAATGTTGATATCAGTGGAAATAAATTTGGTGGTTGTTAACACATACAAGATTCCCATTTAAATCCATGCTATTTAGTTGTTGACATTTTTTTTTTTAACAAATGCTTGTAAATTAAGTGGAAATTCATTGCCTATTTATTTTTCCTTAGCATTGAGCATTTTTTTTAGCATTCAATTGGATTTCATTAGATAGAGTCTCCAGTGTCAGAGCTTTGTCACTGTCAGAGATCAGGCTTTTCAGAAGTCTTCAGGACAGAAGACTTTGCAGTTTGACAGTAATATTTTCTTTTTTTAACCTCGAGAGAGAGGAAGAAAGACAGGCTGGTGAGCTGGTGCTTGTAGCTGCTCTAACGTAAGTGATGACAGGAACTAACTTGTTTTGTGGCTGTTCCACAACATTCAATGTAACTATGAATAGTTCAAATGTATACAAACATAACAAAATGCTCATGAATCAAATTTTAAAATTGTAATCGTTGGCAAATTGCTGTAGTCTAAGAGGAATAAATAGCACAAAGGGGCATGCTGTTCAATCACACCAACCTATCACCGATTATTTTCCTATAAAACCATGTCCGTGATTTCCCCTTGCTTATACAGTAAGCTGTTTACATCAGGGACTCTCAAACTTTTGGCAGCCAAGATCCCTTTAAATTATAATAAACTCCACGGACCCCCTCGTTACAGATTTATTTTTATGAACATATTTTTATGAGCATAATCCTGTACACCTAATATCTTCAAATATCAGGCGTACAATGTGCACAATAATAAAATGGCTGTTTAATAGACGCATGGAGCTTTCTATTCCTGAACCTTTCATTCAACACATTTTTATTAAAAAATATATTAAGTGTAATTAGATTCAAGCTACTTATAGGTCTTTACAGGTTACATATCAAATCAAACAGGCTATAAAAATGCAATAAATAAGTTGTGATTTCTATCATTATAATAAAACAACAAAAAAATCACAGACCCTTTGGGAACCACAGGTTTATCCAGAATAAAATTGAATGAAATACGACAGATCAGTATTTAGTTAGGTAAACTATGTACATTATCTGACACATTCAAAGCTATAAACTAATAAGATAAGATAATAGTGATATGGGTATTATCATCCTAATCACAATGCATTTACATTATATATATAAAATATTAAATGATATTCTTTATATTTTCAACATTTTCCATACATTAAAGCCTGATGGCGATCCAGTCTTAATTCCTCATGGGGTTTACACACATTACCACGATGGCTTTTAGTCTACATTAAACATTTATACAACACAATCCCATGAGGCCTTCGAACTAGACCCGCATATCACCACGCCACGAAACCCCCACAGAACGGCCTTTACTGAATAACAGGAACAAAGGAGGTCGACACAAAGTCACACAACAAGCAGACATTATTACCCTCTATGGGGCTCCTATTCAGGAGAGTTAATTGAAGGTAATAAGAGTTTAAATGCGGATCAAATTCAAAAGCTAGGCGGATTGTTGACACTGACTTCACCCACCTACTCAATTTCAAGTGAAGCATCATACAGGGAAAAGCTTTTCACATCTGATTCATTTACCACTTGTTTGGGCCTGAAAATCCAATCATATTTGCAACACAAAGCACAAATAATGTTGTTTCTTTTTTTTTATGTGCCGCATAATAACAATAAGCTTACAAATTTAATTCACAATTTTAAATGAAAGATATTAAATGACATAAGACTGCAGTGCCAGTGAAAGCATTTAATTATTTGGTTGAATAACCAGCTATAGATTACGGTATTAATTTAAACTGGTTTAAGCTTTATAGTTGATAAAAAAAAAAAAACTACAGATAAAAACCGATTTTCCCCTCCTAGTACATTTTATTTAAACTGGTTTTGAACAAATGTGTCAAGGGATGCACAATTATTATTATTTACACAGGTATAGCATAAGGTTAATAAAATTACCACTCCTGCTCCTCTTATCCTCTTACGCAGTCACATCCGTAAACAGCACACAATCCAAACGGCTGCATGCTAAGACAGAAACCACATGCGTGTTTTGAACTCCAGCTTTTCTAGAAAAATAATCCCAACCAAAATCTTGGATTTAACAAAGCCTGCATTGAGTTTTCACATTCAGTTTAGAAGTCTTCTCAAACAAATACCGCTCTGACCAGATGATGTGAAAGAACCAAAGCTCTACAAACCTGAAAAGAATCGCTAAAAAACAAACGATCAACCATGCCTTTGATTGCATCGTCGTTCACCACTTTTTTAGTTACAGGAGTAATCCGAGGGGGTGGGGGGCTGGGACAAACAAACAAAACAGTATCTAAAAATCACAAATAGCATCCCTTTGACACTAAAAAGTCATTCGCTCCAGACGTTCTAGTTGATGGAAAAGCCGTAACCATGTCCTATTTTTTTTAAAAGCTTAAAATCAGTAAACCCTGTCTCGGACAAGCCATAAGAAGTTGTTCATGACCATATATGAGGAAAGTCAAAACATATAGGAACAGGATCCAAGAATGAAGGGATGTAGAGGGAATAAGAGAGAAATGTTTGACATGAGAAAGTCTAGCTTTTAAAAGCAACACTGGGATGAAATATAACCATTACAGCAGTTAAAACATATTTCAGTTACTGAGTCATACTGTACATTTGCCAGCACACAAGCAGCAAAAAGATGGACATTTCTAAATGGGGATGTGTTATTAAATCAGACCCTTATCACCATGCCACAGTATTAAGACTATAACAATGTTCTGAATATTTCGCAAGTGAAAATGCCTGTTTCTATATATGCTAATGGAATTATTTCTGAAGACTTGGCCCAAAAATGAGGGACAAAATTAATTAAGAAGAGAAGAAAATTAATAAACTAATACATAACAGTGCATTTATACTGTTCATGCAGTTTCAGAACCTAAAAAATGGATCAGCTGTAAATGTATGCGGACACCTGCCCATATAAAATAAAATATATAATCCTAATAAATTATTACGCCAGTGTTCAGGTTGTGTAAAAGGCTAATTAAAAAAGTATTCATTTCAGTTTTGACATTAAAATACAGATGTGAGGAACAGACAGCTTATTTCTGGCAAAATCATGTGCTGGAGGGGCAGAATCATAATGAGATTGAATCTTGAATGAGATGTGTTTTCCCTCTTCAAACAGCTCATAAATAAAGGCCTTGAGGTTGAGATGATGAATAAATCAGAAGTGTTAAATGATGAAGAATGCTCAGCTCTGCACTGCTGCAGCCTAATAGCAGTGGAACTTGACAGCACTGGTCTACACGATTCAGTACTATGCTCCTCCAGGGCAGACAATAGAGTACAATCATCCTAGGTGCAGCACTGGAAGTAACATTTTCGTCCTAGATGCAGCTCTGATAAGTAACATGGCGTCTTTGGTGCAGTATGGATAAGTAACATGGGGTCCTAGTTGCAGCACTGATAAGAACATTGCCTACTTGGTGCAACACCGATATGTAACATGGTGTCCTAGGTGCAATACTTTTATGTAACATGGTGTCCTGGGTGCAGCACTGATATGTAACATGGTGTCCTAGGTGGAGCACTGATATGTAACATGGTGTCCTGGGTGCAGCATTGATATGTAAAATGGCGTCCTAGGTGCAACACTGATATGTAACATGGCGTCCTAGGTGCAGCACTGATATGTAACATGGCGTCCCAGGTGCAGCACTTATATGTAACATGGTGTCTCAGGTGGAGCACTGGTATGTAACATGGTGTCCTTGGTGCAGCACTGATATGTAACATGGTGTCCCAGATGGAGCACTGATATGTAACATGGTGTCCTAGGTGGAGCACTGATATGTAACATGGTGTCGTAGGTGCAGCATTGATATGTAAAATGGCGTCCTAGGTGTAGCACTGATATGTAACATGGCGTCCTAGGTGCAGCACTTATATGTAACATGGTGTCCCAGGTGGAGCACTGATATGTAACATGGTGTCCCAGGTGGAGCACTGATGTGTAACATGGTGTCCTAGGTGCAGCATTGATATGTAACATGGCGTCCTAGGTGCAGCACTGATATGTAACATGGCGTCCTAGGTGCAGCACTGATATGTAACATGGTGTCCTAGGTGCAGAACTTATATGTAACATGGTGTCCTTGGTGGAGCACTGATATTTAACATGACGTCCTTGGTGCAACACTGATATGTAACATGGTGTCCTTGGTGCAGCACTGATATGTAACATGGTGTCCCAGGTGGAGCACTGATATGTAACATGACGTCCTAGGTGCAATACTTATATGTAACATGGCATCCTTGGTGCAATACTTATATGTAACATGGCATCCTTGGTGCAATACTTATATGTAACATGGTGTTCTAGGTGCAGCACTGATATGTAACATGGCATCCTAGGTGCAGCACTGATATGTAACATGGCGTCCTAGGTGCAGCACTGATATGTAACATGGTGTCCTAGGTGCAGCACTGATATGTAACATGGTGTCCTAGGTGCAGCACTGATATGTAATATTGTCATAGGTGCATCTGTAATATGTAACAAAGGAAAACACATTATTGTTAAAGTCCTTCTGCAAGGAGGCATTTGTTTTACAATTATGGAATGTGCTGCACAATGTCAGTGCAAGTAACAGCAAGTTTTCTGTCAAGTTCAGGACAGAGAACTTTGTGTTTTCTCAGGAAAATGACACTGTGTGTCTTCAAGAAAGAGAACGAATGAGTGGCTGGTGAGGGAGTGATGTTATAACGCAAGTGATAACAGGAACTAATGTTTTGCAGACATACATTAAACTCTATGGATAAAGAGTATGCTGGGGTGCTATAAGAGGAATGAAACGCATGTGACATATTGGTACTGCACCTAGGACACCATATTACATATCAATACTTTTTATCCATAGAGTTTAATGTACGTCCGCAAGACATGTTAGTTCCTGTTATCACGTACGTTATAACCATCACCAGCCACTCGTTATTTCTCTTTCTTTAAGCAGCAGCTATGCTGGACTCTTACCTGATAGGTTCTGGTTTTAAAAAGAAGTTTAAGGCATCAGTCAGGACTTGTTCGGTGAAGGGTGGTTTGTCTCCTCTTCGCTGGATGTCTAGATGTGCAGAATTGCAGAGCGCATGCACACCGGTGTCTGTTCGACTGGAGATGGACAACGACACTTCATTTACAGGCTTCAGCCTTTGCACTGCGTTCTAAGAAGAAAAGAGTGCATGAAGGAGAAAGAAAACTGAAAAGTTTAAGTCACAGAACATGTTTCTGAGACATTGTTGATTTTTTTTTAAATATTACAAATCCAGGAAGCAGGTGATTTGATGTCAAAGTAATCTACTGTTTTGAATCATAAAAGTTTCTTAAAACTTTTGTAAATGTTCCTGTATAACCAGTTTATTTTACAGTATATTTTTAGATTCTTAGTAAAATTTTAACATGACCTTTTTTTTTTTTTTTTAAAAAAGTTCAGTTTCAGTCCCACTTTTTTTTTAAAGCATAATTTCAGCAGAATTAAATATCCTAACATCTTGTGTTCATTTTAAATGTCTTCACATATGTTGATCACAAATTGGACAATCTGGAGACAGTGGTGGAGAAGAGAATGAGAAACAAAATCAGGTCCATTCTGGAAAACCCCTCTCATCCACTGTATGCTGAACTGCGGCAGACGGAGAGCACAGAGAGCACCTTCAGCCACAGGCTCATCCCCCTAAGGTGCAAGATGGAACGCTTCAGACGTTCCTAACCCTAACATCTAACCACCCCCAACACATCAATGTTGCTACATTGTTGTAATATGGGTACCATATTGTACTATTTACATTGCTTACACATCACTACTTCATAGTTATATGTCTACACTGATTATACCGTACTGCTGCAATATGTATATAGTATTGTGTACGCTGTAAACTTTCTCAGTCTGGGGATTAATAAAGTATTATCATATAATGTGATGATATTCCAGAATTCTCTGCCTGCTAGTGTTACTGCTCTTCTGAATTCTCTCACCCTCAAAACGAACAGATAACTGCTTTACACTGTGCTGTCATTTGCAACTATTTTACAATGAACGGCAAACTACATGAATCACGCTTGGTTACAAGCAGTGGAGTTTCCTGGATGATTTGTACTGTACATTCAGCTGAGTAACAGTGTTTTGTATGCATATCACTTTCAGCGGTATCCTTATGCCTTCCTTTTTCCTATTAAAGTACATTTTAGAGTCACTCGGAGGTGGTCGACGAGGATATTTCTGACATTTCTATGCCGCAATCGTTTAACACGATTGGCAAAACTCTGTCTCTGAGTCACACACACATTTTAGGAGACAACCTAAGAGACCACATGAAAGTAACCGACGGTTTCACCGACAGGAAAAGCGCTACTTATGTGTCTGACCAGAAGATGCTGTTTCATTCTAAAGGAATTTCATTTATGCTTAATGTCTTTTTAATGAATAAGACTGCAGATGGTCAGACCTTCATGCCAACATCTGAGAATGTGTGTCTAATGCAGAGTGACAAGCATGTGATTTGTCTATTCACAGAGAAGTGCACTTAACCAAGGTTACTGTAGTGAGAGAAAATTGATTCTGACCTCTCTAATGCTGTTTTTGGAAACAATTGGATGCTTGGAGTTCTTACTAAAATATAATTGTGTGCCTAATAAGCCACCTGTAAACTGATCAAAATTCCAAAACTGAAAGATGTGTTACACACATAACTTTTCTCCTCACAAACAATCCTCTGGAAGCACTTTAATATGAGTAAAAGTAAGAAAGCGTATTATTTTATATACTGTTCTTGACTTATTCAAAATGATGGTAATTTACTCACTAAGTTTTGGTGAGAAGCGGCAGGCTTTACCAGCCCTCCTGCTGCATGATGGCAGCTTGGCAGACAGAAATTATATAACAAATTTGTAAGACAATTAATACATAGCAAATATACTATTTCTCCTAAAAGGACACCCTACTAGAAGAGGCGTGGGGGGGGGTGCTGTTAATTCCTTATACGTGTAGAATTTCCAAAAAAGATAACACAGTTTAATCTCATCATCAAGTCCTAAATAAGGTGTACTGTCCATCCATCCATCTACACAAGGTCAAAGATGAGCCTAGAGCCTATCCCAAGCACGAGGTGGGGGACACTCTGGACAAGGTGCCAACCCATCACAGGGCACAATCACACACTACGGACAATTTAGAGATGCCAATCAGCCTACACCTCATGTCGTTGTACGAACATGCAAACTCCATGCATGCAGGGCAAACGCAGGATTCGAACCCCTGACCCTAGAGGTGCGGTGCAAGCATACCCTTCTTTCATTTCATTTTCAAATGTTTCATCCTTTATGGATGTATCTGACCTGTGCATGTTCCCTTCATTAGAAACAGAAACTACACTGCCCTAGTTTTATGAATGTAAAAAAAATAATAAATTCTCTGGAAAGACGTGTGCACATACTTATCTCACTCTATGAAATTTCCTCTGGTACAGACCATATTCAGGAACATGTCATGAATAACTTTGCCATGAATAATTTTGCCAACATTTTGATGGTATAAATTATTTATATACTTAAATCTCACCAATAATCTCATCACCAACACGACAAATAACAGATTATTGAACTATTATGATATGATTTTTGATAACCCTTGCATCGTGGTGCGTTTTGAAAAAGTTATTTGGTTATTACTGTCATTGATAGTAGTAGTATTGTTATACGTTGTTCTAATCTTTGAAGATATTTACATACTGGTTAGTCTTTGTTTATCCCTATTTCTGTATGTGCACCAGTAAGATGGTTGCAGTAATAATAATAATAATTTAACACTGACCTCTAAATGATTCTGCACTCCCTGCAGTAGCTGGTGTGCCGGAGCCTTCATCACTCCACTGTAATCACAATGCAATCTCACATTAATATGACTTCTAACACACCAATGCTTTGCTCTTAGACGCCTGTATGAGCTGTCAGACCTGTATTTGGTTCCGAGGTACTGAAAGAAGATGAGATAGCGTGTAACAGTACTGCTTTGCTGCATGACTGCTGGCTTATGTGTTATGTGTTACAGTGTTATCAACTCTACCGAAAGTGGACAGGTTTAATAAAGGACATAACTGACACTTCAGGTCTATAAAGCCTCATTATTGACACAAACACAACAAGAGAGAAAAAAATAATAATCAAGTAAACTCCGACACCGCTGTATGTTTTGGAAAACCAGGATGACGAACGAGCAGCAGCACATGAGCGGATAAATTCAAACCACTTCCGCTGTGTGAGACGTTGACGTCCAGTGCAGTGCCTGTACAAAAAAGACGAGCGTCTACAGTTCCTGTTCAAAAATTAAAAAACACAAAACAATTTTCGAAATACATAGATTAGCACGACAAGTACATATTGTCTGCTCACTGTAATTACAACTGTAATTACTACAATTGTAAATCTTATGCAATATACAAGGAAGGAACAAGAGGCACTTTAATGGCGTTAACACCGTCGCCAGTCAGGACCCCTCTATCAGCAAGGTTCATGGGTGATGTAGTGCTGTGCTAATAGGCGTTATTGGATAATAACGAATAGATGATTAGAATATTTCACAACGAATTTATAATCCAAAAGAGTATTTTTTTTTAAATTCCTAATTATTTTGTTTTACAAAGCTTTTGATGCTTTAGGGCATTCTTTAATCTGTAAATAAATGTGTTTAAGCAAGACCCAATATATCCACTTTGTAATTCTACTGATATTTTTGTTTTTTTCTTTTTCCTCTGGCACATTCCCACATTTATTAACAATGCTGTTTTGCTTAAAATTAGTCTCCTTCTGTATGCCTGATTAATCAAAAGAGAATACATACCAGGTTCTTAATCTTACTCTACTGTTTTTAAGAATTCTGTTAATGAATATATGGACACTACAATTTTTGAAACCTGTTAATGCTGTGAGTGACTTATCTCAATTTTCCCTCCTTTATTCATTTGTGTGTCTTGTTTTAAAGCTGCAATCTGTAAATATTTCTAGACAAGTGGTAACGTTGAACAATCTCTGAATTGTTTCTTCATTTTTGGAGAAAGGAACATCTGTGAGTGTGAAGGTGCGTTCACACATACGGTACAGTGATAATATTTCTGCAAGTCACAAGTTACTGTACTATGACGTCGTCAGTAGGCGTTCCTACTAGAGGTTGCCATAGTAACATTTATCAGAGGGTGGCACAACTTGCAATCCTCTTTTGACAACAAATCAAGTTTTTTTTGCTGATAAAATTCATATACAAATACACTCTCTCCAGAGAATAAATTCACTGGTGTTTGCCACTGTTTGCCATTGTGGTCATCTATCTGCGGCGAAAACGCCAGCGCCGGACTCACAGGCAGCATGGTGGATAAGGGATCACTTTAACACTCTGAGTCGCTGTATGTGTGAACGTACCGTGATATATGAACTGTACCCCGATATGTATATTCCAAAATGCTGCTTTAATAATGTGGCTGTTTGAATGTATGTACTTCTTGCTTTATAAATGCTCATATAGTAGCTTGATGACCTTGTCTTCAATTGATCTGATATAATTCTTCGTCACTCATTAGTCAATGGTTTGATAATTAGTGATCCCACTTGAATTATTTGTAAAGTGAAAGTCATAAGACTCAAGTTTGACTTTTCCTAATCCATGACATTTTCTGGCTGTGAATAAAATTGTGAAAAATGAAGTCAGGTGTGCCCATTATTCATAGCCTGCATGTAAGATATATGCAGAAGACAAGATTGGGAGGTGAGGTGAACTAACAGACTGCATAGCCTGAAGACCTAATGCTAAGCTATTAATGAATAATTTCTGTTTCTAATAATTTGGCCTTGACTGTATTAGCCTATAGTTTCTTTTTTTTTATTCCAAATGTGATCAACGTTTGCGTAAGTACTATATGTGTTGGGGGATTTAACATGTAACATTTTAATTGTATTCTGCTTAAATGAACGGAAAAAAAAGATCCGTTCATTTTATTGAACGAGATTCAAAGAATCAGTAAAATGATCCGAACTTCCCATCACTGATTTGAGAAACTTGTATTCGTTTTGATTTGTGAGAGCACTTTGGTGACGGTGCCTTAGCTCAGCCCAGCGGCGGCTCGTGATACAAATTGAACCGTATCGATTCAGTGTGTGTGTGTGTGTGTGTGTGTGTGTGTGTGTCAGTGTCAGTGTCAGTGATTCAGAGTGCTACAGAGACTCACCATTTTACAGGATCTGTGTGAAGGACAACAGCGTGTGCGATGTGTTTTTTACATTTCTGACTGAAACCGGATTAAAAAGCCAACATGACGGTGGATTTTGAGGAGTGCATTAAAGACTCGCCGCGGTTCAGGTAAGAGACAGAGTCAGACTCAGAGTCACTAAACTAAGCTAAACCTCTGCTGCTCAAAGCCTGTTGGACACTGAATATTTGCTGTGGTTTAGAATCGGCTTATTTATAAACATTTATCTAATTTAGACTGGACATCACAGCCAAGCCTGCTGAAAAAACAAATACAAACCATCACGGTAATTCTAATGGTTTCCTCTACAAATACCATTACAAACCATCAGCTAACCATTAAAACCATTACCATTATTTGTCCACAAGTGTATCTAATAGACATAACATGCCACCAATAGAAGGCAACAAACTAACAGTAGAGACCCACAGGGAACATTAGAGTTTCCATTAAAACCAATATAATTCCTTCCCATTATAACCATTAAAACCATTACCATTATTGGTCCATAAGTGTATCTAATAGACATAAAATGCCACCAGTAGAAGGCAACAATTTTCCAGTAGAGATCAACAGGGACCATTAGAGTTTCCATTAAAACCAATACAATTCCCATTGTAACCATTAAAAACCATTACCATTATTAGTCCTTAAGGGTTTCTTATAGACAAGACATGCCACCAATAGAAGGCAACAAATTACCAGTAGAGTCCCACAGAGGTCATTAGAGTTTCCGTTAAAACCAATACAATTCCCCATTGTAACCATTAAAACCATTACCATTACCATTATTGGTCCTTAAGTGCATCTAATAAACATAACATGCCACCAATAGAAGGCAACAAATTACCAGTAGAGACCCACACGGACCATTAGAGTTTCCATGCAGTTCCCTTTATAACCATAAAAACCATAACAAATTCTATGATGGTTTCTATTGTTTTCCAATTAATGTTATATTTATTTATTTATTTATTTTGTCATCTTCACTAATGTTTTGGTTTCAACTGTATGTCCTTTAATAATAATTTGAATTTGTTTCTCTGAGAATACTGTGTATAAGCACTCACTGATGCTGCCTGTTTAATAAATTCACTAATAAAAACGTTTCCCAGCATAACAGACTAAACTCGAAAGTCATTTATATAAATATGTAGAACAAGAAGTTCAGGTAGTACTAAAAAAACCCACCTTATTGTCAGATATGTGACAATATTGTAAGAATGCATCCAAGGGGTGTGGCTTGCCTTTTTGAATTCTTCTAAGGGGGTGTGTTCTGCTTGATAAAGATCAGAAACTACACATCAATGTGAGAGTAAGAGAATAAGTTTCCTCTTTAATACAGTGCTATAACATGACAGTTACATTGGATTGAAAGTAGAATATGGTAGAGGCGTTCAGAAAGTGCTGGCAATCATGACGGCCACTTAAAGGCAGTGTGAAGCTGATGTATTTGACTGATGTCTGTCATGCATAGGTTCACATACTAACTGTAATCATGTTTTTCGAAGATGATGTGCTTTGATTATGAGAACACACAGCGATAATGACACTTTCACTGCTAATTGTAGTTTAGTTGAACAGCAAGCGCATTACTTATTACGTCCTTTTCAATGGAAGGTGATTCTAGATCGGCTCAGCTGCCCTGATTGAAAAGGAAATCATTTCCCATGTATATAAATGTAAAGATTGAGATATATATTTTTGTTGTAGTTTTGTCCCAAAATATTTTTGTTGCAGTTTTTCCAACATGCCATAAACAAAGGTCACACAGACTACAATTTTCTTTACATTTACATTTACATTTATTCATTTAGCAGACGCTTTTATCCAAAGCGACTTACAAATGAGAGCACACTCACACACCAATGGTAGCAGAGCTGCATGCAAGGTGCTAGCTTGCCATCGGGGGCAACTTAGGGTTCAGTGTCTTGCCCAAGGACACTTCAGCATGGGATCACCCGGGCCGGGATTCGAACCACCAACCCTACAGTTAGTGGACAACCCGCTCTACCGACTGAGCCACAGCCGACTGAGCCGCTTTGCTTCCCCCCCTTATAGCTCATGTATTGGTCATAGAGATACATATACAGTTGAGGTCATATGTTTACATACGCCTTGCAGAAGCTGCAAAATGTTAATCATTTTTCTTTTAAAAGAGAGATCATAACACCTTTCCAACAGCGGCTATATGATTTTGAGATTCATCTTTTCACATTTAGAACAACTGAAGGACTCGTACACAACTATTACAAAAGGTGCAAACATCCAATGATACTCAAGAAATGCAACACACAATACATTAAGAGGCAGGGGGGTGTAAACTTTTGAACAGGATGACCGGTGTAAATTGTTACTATTTTGTCTTCTGGGAAACATGGAAATATCATATGTATGTAGCTTCTGAAGGGCAGTACTAAATGAAAAAAAAAGATCTTTAAACAAAATAATAACCGGTCACCATGTTCAAACGTTTACACCCCCCTGGTTCTTAATGTATCGTGTTGCCTTCTTGAGAATCAGTGAATGATTGGACCTTTTGTAATAGTTGTGTACGAGTTCCTCAGTCATCCTCAGTGTGAAAACATGGATCTCAAGAACACTGGGCAGTTTAACTGCTCAGGACAAACAAGGGACTCCTGAACAACTATCACAAAACTTTAAAACAGTCTTTGATCATCCAGGTAACGACACACAGTATTAATAATCAAGCGTGTGTAAACTTTTGAACTGGTTCATTTGTGTAAATTCAGTTATTATTATGTCTTGTGGACTGTATGTAAACATCGGTTTAGCTTATTCAGGGCAGTGCTAAATAAAAACAAAATGCAATTTTATGATCCCTCTTATTAAAAAAAATTATTAACATTTTGCAGAAGGGAAACTCATGATCTCAACTGAAAGTTAATCTAATGCTGGTTTCGTTTCTGATTCCCTTCTCTAGCAGTGATGTAAGTACAATTTATTTCCTGTGCCTGAAGCACATTGGGACTTCGGGGCTGTGTGCATCTACAGTGGTGTGAAAAAGTGTTTGCCCCCTTCCTCATTTCCTGTTCCTTTGCATGTTTGTCACACTTA
>JAFFST010000029.1:60294-77191 GCA_022414735.1 Noturus placidus | reverse complement strand
TGTTGATTCTTCACAAAAAATTACAGTTTTTTATCTTTATGTTTGAGGCCTGAAATGTGGCAAAAGGTCGAACAGTTCAAGGGGGCCGAATACTTTCGCAAGGCACTCTATCTTTTGTCACTAATTTCAATGCAAGTACTTAATAATTCATAATAGTTACTGAATAATACACTTTAACATTTTGTCGGAAGTTTTGCTTTAATATTTTGGGGTTTTTTGTCTTCCTTCCATGAAAGTACTTTTTTATGAAGGACCTTTCATGGGGAAATATTCTACACATTTCGTTTTAATGAGATCCCTGGTTTTTGAAACGCAGAGATTGTTAAGGGGGGCAGGAACCCAGCATTTTAATTGACATTGTACAAGTTCAGCATTCATTCACGTTCTTGTGTAATGTGGACGTAATATATACGGACTGGAAAACAGTTCAGGAAGCACAAATATCCAGCGAGACTTGATGCCTGGCCTGGAGCCACTCATTGCAACAGGCTACGTCGCACAAATCTCACAGCTTTACATAAACAATACCAGCTCTGTGTATTTCATGTAGACCCTTAAGAAAACACAGAGAAATCAGAATAGTAGGTTCATGATGTCAGCGTCTTTAAGCTTCAGGCTGTTATAACACGGTAATCCCTACATATCTCCAGACTAAAAGTGTAGATTGTATGAGGGTAGGATGTCTTTGTCTCCTCTCCCACACAACACCAGAAAGAAGGCTGTGCTTTTGTGTGTGTGTTTGCGCGTGCGTGTATATATATATATATATATATATATATATATATATATATATTACACTGTAATTGCTTGTCAGGTGAGTCATACTACAGGAATATGTTGAATGATAAGCTCATCCATTCTTTATCATATAACCATATCTTCATGTTAAAAGGCTCATTGTTGAATGAAGTATGCTGTTATTAATGCCTTCCGTTCCTCCCTTGGAATTTACTGTAATTCATTATGGATAGGGGTGGCTGGTGTGCAAGCAGGTCTAACTCCATCTGTCAAAACAAAACAAAACAAAACAAAAAGCAGTATAGGGTTTTCATTTTGCTTTCCAGATTACTTCCTATTAACAAATGTCTTAAGGTGGATCACGGTGGATTGGGGCGGCTGTGGCTCAGTCGGTAGAGCGGGTTGTCCACTAATCCACTAATCGTAGGGTTGGCGGTTTGAATCCCGGCCCGGGTGATCCCATGCCGAAGTGTCCTTGGGCAAGACACTGAACCCTAAGTTGCCCCCAATGGCAAGCTAGCACCTTGCATGGCAGCTCTGCTACCATTGGTGTGTGAATGTGGTCTCATTAGTAAGTTGCTTGTAAATGTAAAAATGATATTTCTGTAAAGCTGCTTTGAGACAATGTACCATTGTAAAAAGCGCTATACAAATTGATTAATTAAATTGATTAATTTTGGTGGCACCAAGCGCAACAGCACCACTAATGCTCCTGTAGACAAAAATACACAAAATGTTATGGAGGAGCGAGGCTGAGGCTGATTTTATTCTAGCCCAATCTATAGATTCATGCAGCCTATCAGTGACAGTCATGTAATGGATCACACAGATTGAAACACATCTAGATCTTCATTTCGGTCGAGATTTTTCATCACGCTTCTCTAACATATCTATGAACAAGGTAGTTCTAAAAGTAAAAATAGCAAAAACTAAAAAACGAAACTAAAAGTAGTTCAGTCAAAGAACAAATTGTGCAAAATGACTGATGAATGACAGAAATGTAAGTTTAGTGATTCTGGTTTCAATGAAAGAGGTACGAGTTTTCTATTTAGCATGTTTGGTGTTCAGAGGAAATGCTGTTTGAACTCATTTAGGCATTGCAGACAAATTAAATAAACTAGGATTCAGAAATGCGGCTGCCTATTTGCATTTAAGTGTTTGTGTGTGTTGACTCATATCATTGTTATCATGCTATTGATGAGACCTTGTGATATAATGCAATTGTTGAGCTACTGATAGATATTAGATTTAAATACCTGGATATGACAACAATTGAAAATGCAATATCTTGTGTTAGCACATGTTTTTCAGCAAACAGGGAGGACCGGCTTGATAGCCTGTTTTATGCTCAGTGTGCTTTCTGAAAACCAATTCAATCTCGCAGCTCTCTGGGGATAATGTGTTATGCTAATCCGAGATGAGGTCATTTCTAAGTTCAGAGGTCTCATATCGATGGGTTTTAATATCCTTTGAGTAAAATAAGTCCTATGGAGATGCTGTTCAAAATCGAAGCTTTGTCAATTTTGGTTATGAAGGACTGGGCCTTATTTTTCTAAGAGGAATCATCTTATGAGAGGATGCTGGATTCATGATTCATCTTTGCGTGCATCGTATTTGGTCATTGAATAAAAACAGTAAAAAGAGAAAAGCGTGTTTTCTTCACTCACGTTGATTTGATGTGTTTTATTACTGAACACAAAGCAGTCTGCTAAAAGCCTTTTGTAATGGTAGACTGCATTTTATTCAAACAATTATGACGTGTTCAGAAATTCAAATGAGCATCTACTTTTCAAGAGTCCAGGACGAAAGATCTTGAATGGCCAGTTGGTGGAGTTGAACAAAATTTGGCAAGCTCAGGTATAATCAGCTGTTCAAGATGTCTGTTTTGATAACGATATTGTTTTGTCTAGGCTGTTTGCAGCTAATGCATGACCTCCTGTGTGGGCGTCCATGTCATATACAATTAGTACTCTTGATAAATGCTCCGTTGCATTTTTGACCTCTGAGAGGTTTTACTCTGGGTCATCGGCTTCTCGATTTTAAGTTTCAGTCTGAAATATGTGCATGTGTATAGTACATATAGTATATGACTCATTCTCCAAACCCAGAGTCCATTTAACATCTGGAGCTGTTTGCTCATGCTTGCTGTCTACAAATTCCCTATAAGTTTACTTTAATCACTATTTCTTTGTAAATCACAAGCCAGCCCGAAGATCCAAAGTTCCTATGAAGGAATTTTGTCTGAAATCTCTCTGAAAACCCCCAGGCTTTTCAGAAAGTTGGAACGGTCACTTACGTCACATTTGCACATTTTTAGCATGACCAAGAAGCCTTAGGGAAGATGGTTAGAGAGACTGGCAGCATGGTAGAGAGAACATTTTCAGTTCCCAAAACCCAAAATGACTGGGTTTGCTTGTCAAGCTGTTCTCACTGCCAGTCTCAGGCGTTCTGGCAGTGCTGCATCAGGAAAATGTGTTGCTGTTTAGAGTGCAGCCATATTGCATGCAGACCTCAGCACTGTTTCCTTTGTTGTTGCTTTTTGGCCACAAATGTATCAGTGAAATATGAGGAAGGCTAAATAAGCCACATGTGGCACACATCTGAAACATCCAGCTTAGTGATGTTTTACTTACTAATGTGAAAAGCTCACAAACTGTAGCCCAAGAGGCTTCTGCAGAAATCCTGAAATATTTCCTCTAATATACTACTATAATGCCTTTATGTGGTCATTGATTTGTTTATGCCTTTAAAATGTCATGCCAAAACCGGACCGTTTGTACTGTACATATAGCACAAGAAAGATTTATTATGAGGGTTAGAATCTTTGTGTTTTTTGACAGCTTAATTATCTGTATTTATCCTTTAACAAAGTCTTCTTGATGGATCAATATGGATGAATAATTGACTGTATTGTGAGATCCATTCTGGCTGCGTTGCTTTGTCTTAATTTCAGAATGTTCAGTCAGTATGTGTCAGAGAGTAGTGTAATGGTATTGCCGGAGGTGCTCGCTCTTTCTTTCTCTCTCCTTTTCTCATTCCATTAGGAGTCATTAGGAATGAGTCAAAATGATCAGCTATCCACCCAACATCGATTAGCTGTCCAACAGCCAATTAACCGTTTGATTAGTTTGAATAGCAAGATTTGTTTCAAATCTACCTGCTAATCTAGTTTTTGCTGTCATCCACCAATTTTTTTTTACAGCCATCCAGCATATGGTCTAGTAGCTTATTTTGAGCAATTGCTGTACAAGAACCTTTGTTTAACTGTGTTTGATACAGCAGGTGTCTTTCCAGTCACCATCGCCATTCTTACAGTGTGCGAAGCAGTAAGACCTCTGACCTCTGGCCTCAGTAAGACCTAATGTCATTAACCAGAGTTGCCAGGTCTCAACAAAGTTTCCAGCTGAACTGCATCTCAATAACCACAGAAAAGACCTGAAAATGGAGACACTTTTCTCTTCTTTCTATCAGTCTTTGCATGGGAAGCAAGGTCATTGTCCACTCCATGATCCCATCCCCCTTTACCAATCATTGCAATATATATTACAATAGAAATGGTTCTAGCTAACGAATACAAAACTTACAAAGGGTGGCATTCACTTTCTTACCAGGGGTGTCTATACATCGAGTTACCTAAGTGTTGCACTATGTAAGTCAAACGCCATCAAAAACCAGAAAGAAAACAAAGGTGAAAAGTAGCAAAACGATATCCAAAACGAGATGGCACGCTAAAAGTGATCGGGCTAAGACTGTCACAGAGCAAACAATACTAATGATAAGGGCGATACAAAAGAGAAACACAGAGCAGAGAGACTGAGAAGCCAATTGACTGCTTCATGTTCAATCTGGCTTGCTTTTAAATTTGGCGGAGAAGTTTGTTAAAGATTGACAGCTTTAAAACCAGCAGGAGCTCAGACAGGTTGAACCCAAGAAAATGACAGGGAGCAATAGAGAGATAGACAAAATACAACACCGGCACATCTACATGGACGTAACAACACTGTCTGCACTTACACTTTGCCTTTGTTTGATGGCATTCTTTAGATTTAACTCAGATTTAACTCTTGGTGGCTGTTGAGTATTTTTAAAAAGCCAAATTTGATGGAAAACCCATAACACTGGAGACTCCTTCCAAAAATGTTTTATAAATGTCTTCTCAGTTTTACACAATTATATAAAATTACACAATTTATATACACAGTTTATATGGCGCATCTGCCATCCAAGTCCCTGTTGTTAATAGAAACAATTTATTAGAATAAGCTCATTAATATAAACATTTCAGGCAGGAGTATTGTCTGAGTTGCTGCTTAATTAATTAATTAACATCTTCAGACAATCAGAATCGAGAATTCAACAAGGTTGTGGTATTAAGGAATAAACCTACTTTATTTGATTAATACGCAAGCACCTCAGGCAAAGCGATTACAGTTACACACGGCTATTCAGGGGTTTCTTTGGGCCAGTTAGTTGACTTGTCATTCAGACATTTCACCATCTAATCTATTTAGAATAAATGTAATTTTGAACTTTTTGAGTACGTTGAGTTTAATTGGTCAGTTCAGATTTTTTGTCGTGACCCAGACTTTCTCAGTGTGAATGTGCATGTGTGCGTGTCCTACTCCCACCTTCCGCAGTGTCTTTTTATTACCCTAGAGCTAAAACACTGCCATTAATAACAGCAGCAATTCTCAGCAATGCATTTCCCACCAAGGCCCATCGTGGGATGCTTGGCTCTATTTACTGTATATTATTCATCAATTAGATTTTGTCACGATTGATTAGCTATTGTAATAACAGAAAAAATAAGTTCAAGTAAGACAATTATTAAATTTAGGAAAACTGTAATTTATGAATAGAATAGAATCGTAGTAGTACTGGATGCTTGCTTTTTGGGCAATGTAGTTCAGTTGTCAGTTCAGTTATTTGAGTAAGAATGCTAGAGGAAAAATGTGCATGGATGTGCTTCACAGCCTGGAACTCATGCAGTCCAATAAACTCAGTCAAAGTGGATTTATATATGATTGAATTGTAAGTTAATGCATATGATCATCAAAAGAATTCATGAAAATAAAATCTGTGCTAGCTTACTTGTCTGTATGTTCGCATGACTGAAACAATACATTTTACACATTTACAACCAACACACTGAATGGTTTAGTTCTCAGAGCTGCTCTGTAATAAAAATCCAACAATGAAGGATTTCATGAGACCCAGAAGATAAAATAACATCCCCTTTCCTCTCAGAAGCACATGTTTCACAGCCTAGAGGACCATCAGTTTTCCTCAAGTCATCTCCAAAGCATGGCCCAGTGGGAGCCGGTGTTGGAAAATCCAAACAGCTGAAGTATTGTCATTTTTTTTCTTATTGGATGGGCTCATGCTGGGAAGGAAATGCATGCTCAATATACAGCACATTCAGTTTGGTTTGGTTAGCTTCAGATCCAGACCTGGATGATGGTGATCTGCACAGCTTGCCCATTGGGAGAAAGAAGAAATGTTAGATCAGAGCCAGAGCAGCAGCTTGGCAGGTCTTGAACTGCATAGTCGCTGACTAAGGCTTCTTCACATTCTGAGTGTATACTGTGAACTGGAGTTGCAGTGGGTGCAGTTTTAATCTGGGGAGCACCAAAGTTCACCAGATGTCAAGAAGTGGTGGATATGCCATGGATGCTGACTGTAGCTTGGAAAACTGCCACATATGTAGCTTTAGCCATCCTACACCCACATGGTCCTAATGCTCTAGGGCTGTATTCAGAATTAACAGTTTGTAACCACAATAGTTTATGTCATGCTAGTATTTATGTTTTGGGCTGTATATTCACTCACCAAAAATCTATGGAATGCATTTTTAGCCCAATATTAAATAAGTAAATATGACATTATTAAATATGACATTATTATTTAAATTCAACAGAACGTTATTTTCGCACGGAGGACATCTGATCTTATTTGGAGACATTGCTTATCTTAAGGTCTGAATTCCTTATGGATAAAATTATGAGCTTAAAGTGAGTCGTAAGTGTAGTAGATGAATGCTCCGTTAGCTTACCCTTCAAACTGCCAGTGCATTCTCATTATAGGAGAATGCATTGAATCTGCCAAAATTTGTCATCATTTTATAAATTCAACAACTGAAAATAGTGAATGAAACACGTGATAAAATCTACATCCTACACACACCTTACGATTTCACAACCGTGATTCAGTATCTCATGCCTTGGAACACAATATAAAAAAAAAAACACAAAATAATAGGACATGCTAGATCAAGTGCTGTTTTATAAGCTGCCGAATAATGAGAAGGGAAGTCATATTGTTAAATTAAACCAAATTTGCAGTGATTAATGATTAATGATTGATCATTATAACTAGGAATATTCATGCAGAATATATCTGCAATATATTAGGCTAGATGTTTTTTCAATGCTTGCCATCTTCACATATATATCGGTTTTATTTTTCATTTTTAAATTATCTCCTGTTTATATATTACATTACCTGAATTTTTTTTCAGGGTTAAAGGCAAGTTCTTTAAAGGTAGTGGTTTTCATGGTTCTACTCACGAAAAATCTGGCAAACTGGGATGCCAGAATTGCATCTGAATGACACAGCCAAGAAAATCAACTTGAGAACGTGCATAACCCAACTCTGAATACGAGCAACTTTTCTTGTGTAAATATTGACATGAATTTCGGACTAGAATACGGCCCCTAGATGGTAATGATGCATCATTACATTTACATTTATTCATTTAGCAGACGCTTTTATCCAAAAAAAAAAAATTACAAATGAGAGCACACTCACACACCAATGGTAGCAGAGCTGACATGCAAGGTGCTAGCTTGCCATCGGGGGCAACTTAGGGTTCGGTGTCTTGCCCGAGGACACGTCGGCATGGGGTCACCCGGGCCGGAATTCGAACCGCCAACCCTACGATTAGTGGATTAGTGGACAACCCGCTCTACCGCCTGAGCCACAGCCGCCCACTTGTAATACTTATAACCCAACATACTTGTAACACACAAACATGATCATATAAGGGTTAACTTGTGTCTTTTAAAGATTGCATAGTATATTGCAGACCACCCTGTGTGTTTGTGTAAACCTGCCCAGAAGAACCTCTCAAAATCTTTACTATGACTTATGTGAATCCTCCTCCCACCACCCCTCTGTGTCATACTCTTTCCACATCCAATCATGTCTTAAAGCACCCCCTGAGGTCTGGACAACAACAGGGCTCGTTATGTTTATTTTCTCCACCATTGCTTTTATTTCCTTCCAAGACTTCAGTGATTTTATTGGGATAACATTTCTAAAGTGAAGCCCAAAGACAGTGATGGTCTGGAGTCTTGGTCCATTTGAATCAGATTAAAATGGTCCATTTTAATTCTGGTTTTGTGCTTTATGGAATGGTGGCCTTCCTGACCTTCCCCATGTGCAGTCATATCCACGACTTCGTCTATACAACTTACATACATCTGTAAACATTCTGACCCTTCATTTCCTCTTTAAAAAAAACGTAGTTCACATATTTCCCCAGCTACATGGTCCTTCCATGAGAACATCTGCATGTTTTTTTAACATTTGGCTCCCAGTAGTATGATAAATTTGCATTTGAGTAATTGCTCAGAAACACAGCTAAGCAGGGTCTCTCCAGAGTTGTTCCTCTGAGCACATGTTGCGCGATTGGGACCTGGCATAAAAGCAGCGTGGTCTGATGAACAATAGCTGCATTCAAAAGAGATTCGGTTTTGTTATCACTTTAAGGCGTCGAACAAATGTGGCACCCATTTGTGCATTCACCCAAAGTGTGTCATCACAAGACGTATGACTTTTTGAATCAGCGAAAAACAAGTTGGGTGTGATTACTATCCACTCCAAGCGATGACTCAATTGGATGTTCTAGATCGCACTGTTGATGGAGGACAATGAGGATTGACTCAAAAGTTGACTCCCTGGGTTCTGTTCTCGTTTTGTATGGACTGTTTTGAGAGAACCTGAAAAGTAACCCGGCAGTTTCTCCTTCTGTTTCCATGTCTGGAAATGTCTTTTTTTCATCCCTTTGCTGGAGCTACATAACTAGGCTTATCTGTTTGCTCCAGCTCCTTCTGCCAAGCACAACAACCCCCACCAAGACAATTAGCCACAGATCCAGAAATCCTGAACTCTATAGAGCTCTCTTATGATGGCCAGTACTCCCTTTTCTCCAGCAGTTACTTATGTATGTGCCTGGTTTTGTTTGACAGTACGCTCTGAGTATGTGTTGCATTTTGTAGAAGATTAGACATTTTTTAAGAGTAGGGCTCCAGTCTTTTCTCTCTCAGTTTCTTTCTCACAAAGGCCTGGTGTGAGCATTTCTCGTGACATTCTTCTTAGTCGTGGTAATGGATTCATAACCATACAGACAATGATCTATGATGCATGGTTGGAAAGTAGGAATGTTCACAGTGATGATGGTTTACCTGTACAGTTATAATATGTGGGTCTTTGTCTCTCTCGTTCTCATTTTTTCTTTCTCCATCAATGGGCCTCATTTATCAAACCCAATTTGAATGAACGTGTTCGGAAATTGCTCGCAGGCGCATTTACACATTCGTTTACATTTACATTTATTCATTTACCAGATGCTTTGATCCAAAGCGACTTACAAATGAGGAAATTTCATGAAAATTCAGTTTGTTTTTGGGGTGAAAAAAGTTTGTATCCAATGAAAGCTTGATCAGCTCATATAATTGCGATTAAGATAAGAATTGAGATAACGCGATACTAATATTGTAGTTACTGCAATTTTTATAAACGGATTACGTTTTCAGGTTTAAATTGCTCGTTTATTTATATTTCACGCACAAATTAAAGTAACATTCGTGATAATTTATTTCATATTAATAACTTGAAAAGAAAGCAATCCAAAACAAATCCCTATTAAGACAAATCAGACTATCTATTCCAGTTGGACAAACGGCTTCTGTATAAAAAGAGAACGATTTAGCAAATGCCACACTAAGGGGAGGTTCTTTCAGCGTTTTCTTGTTTTCAGCTCTCTGTGAGCATTTCCTTTTATGGACTTTTGTGGGTTTCACTAAAAGCTAATTATCTGTGCGTGAACAAGCTTGTTAATTTATGACTGATTTGTGAATGTCAACATATGTACGTGAGCATGAAAAAAATCAGCATTGGAGAAACCTTTTGGAAATGTGGCAGGAATTTTTAGTGCAGTTTGGCCTACACCTACACTACTAAACAATTATGCACAACTTTACTAAAAGATTGATAAAAGAGACTGATTGTTCTTATCTCTTTTTTGTTTTGGGCAAGTGGCTGAATTGATCTAATTCACATTAGTATTTAATTTTTACTGATTTGAGGTGATGATGTCTAGGACTTTCTACTCAAACTGGAGTTCTCGTTCTCTCTCTCTCTAACTCTCTCTCACTCTCTCTCTCTCTCTCTCTCTCTCTCTTACTCATTGAGATTTTTTTGCTCTCATGTGGAGCAAAAACCACAGAATGTGTATTCAGAGTGAAAGTGCTACACGGGTGGGCTATGATGATGACAACTTGTACATTTTTGTGCAATTTCAATAATACTTCAATGATAATTACTGCTTAGTGGTATTATTAGGTGGGTGAGTTAATCAGCACATTGAAAACTGCAGTATAATGGTTTGCAAAATATTACCAAGAACTCAGCACACACATTCCTATATAAGCAGCAACCTATATATGTTGTGTACATGATGCAGAATTATGGTTTTGATTGACTGTTTTACTTCTACAACATATACAACATCCTCATTTTTCTCCAGATGCCTTGTTGAATTTAAAGGACTAGCCACTGCCAGAGGCAACACCAGAATTGGATTAAAAAGCCTCCCTGAGCCCTTGACAGATTCCATTAGCAGTAGAGGATAAAACATATAAATGAAGCCCAGTCGTGAAAGCCTGGGTTCATGCGTATTCACTTTCTCAGCAGATCCTGAATCAGCTTGGCTCATTCAAATGTCATAAATACAAATTGGGTGGCTAATGCAAATTGTTGGCTGTCATCATAGTTACGTGGACTCCAGGGCTAAAGAGTTTACTCTTGCAGGTCTCTTTTTTTGTTGTTGCCGTGTCTGTTGGCCATCAGTGTGGAGTTGGGGAAGGTCCAACGTCTTGTATAACCCATGGGAAATTCTGGCTCAGTGGTCGTCTTGTAAAATACGCTTGTCTGGAGAGCATCCGGACTCTCAAGTGTTTAATTTGAAAGGGGTAGGTCCACTCAAACAAAAAAGAGACTGATGTGTAATTCAATCAAGCACACATCTGGCCATTACATTATCTTAGTAAAGCCGTTTTTTTTTTTTTCTAAAGCCGTGTTCTTTTAAGATTATTGCTGATCACACTCTATGACTTGATCCCAATAAATTTATAACAGAACGTGTGATAATGTTTTCACACTGTCAGATTATATGATAAATATCTAACCGAAAGAAAATGACCATGTTCTGCATAAAACGAGCTAGCATAAACAGAGACAAGGCCTTAGTATATTGTTAAGTCGAAAGTTCTGCCTAAAGAAAACATTTTGAACTGTGGAGAAAATTATTTTGGAGCCGTTTGTGGTTTGGTAAGAAGGGACCAAATGGAAGGCCCATTCATCAGAGTGAGCTTGAGGTAATAAGCTTTTTTTTTGTCCATTAGGATGCATGGTAGTTTTGCATATATTAATCTCCTATTTGTTGCTATTGGTCACAATGGCACTTAATCACTTGGGGGCATGTGACCGATCTGAACTCATAACCAATGATATTTTTGTCTGCCACAGAAAAATACATTCTCAGGAATAAGATGTTTAATCCCAGTGTGACAAGCTAATCTGTCCTATTCATTGGATACTTTTACTTCATATCTGGCGGAAACTACAAATAAGTGTGCTCAAATATTTCTGAATGTTTTAAAACAGCAAAATGTTTCTAGGGTCACTTATGTAAGGAAACCATGTTCAGGATTTCAGCTGCATACCTCACTGTGTTAGCACTAATGCTGTATTTCAGAAAGAAAAGGAATGCGTCTTGTCAGGATGATTACAAGACAGCCAGATGACAGCCATACACAGGATATCATGTGACGAGAAAGCAGCTGCAGCATAGGACTGCCCAAACCAGTGATGGCCAAAGTTGAACCCAAAATTGTGGAGTTATCAAGATTTGCAAAATAAGGGGGTTGTCATCTTGCGTTAGGCTTTAACCAAAACTCCAAGCCCCTCTAAAGTGTGAATAAACCATTGATGCAGTGAACAAGTATATGTTTGGTGTGTCTGGGTTGCCCAAGACTATATTTAGGAATAGGGAATTGCATAGCCAAAATAGACAGGTTGGATTAAAAAAATTATTTGATACAAGTGTAGAGGTTTGTCATTATGTACTATAAATCATACAGTCAGTAGGCTTTGTTTTTGGCTTAATCTGACTTTGGGAAAAGGTGCTATTCCATCCCCCCCCCCCCCCCCCCTTCCTTTCAATTTACTAGGGAAAAGTCTGAAGCGGAAACAAGCCAGATTTGGTCTCACCAAGACCAGCGTCTGAGCACTTCAGTCAGGTTTTTCTCCCAAGTATCCCTCAAGTAAATACACCGCTCATGAGGGAGCCATTCTGTGAATCGCTTTTGGGCCCTGTTACATTCTCATCCTGTTTCACTCGTTCACACGGTCAGTTTCTTTCCACTACAGCAGGAGGTGGAGAGATATATTGCTTACAGCCCTGAAGGTTCTCATGGATGATTAGGTATAGGCACAAGGATAGGAGGATGGATTTTGTTCAGGACAGTGAGGATGTTTGGCAAGTCTCACTTCCTTTATGCTTCTTCCACCCCCAAACCCGCATACCCACTCATTGTAGGAATTAGGAAAGGTGGAAAAGTGTGAGAACTCTTGAGCATGTCTCCATTCATCCCATACTCACTGTAATTTCACTGACAGATGAGTCATAGCTGATGGATGACACCGACCTCCGCCATGATGAAAGCTACTCACCATACTGATCTCGTGCCAATTTTTGTTTCTCATTCTTCACGTTCATGCCATCTGAGACGAATGACAAATACATTGCCAATTCTTCTCTTAACTCTGGATCTGGTCAGGACATTATGGTGATTAGATGATGGATGGCAAACCAACTTTTCATCGCTTTATACTTCATGGTATCACACTTCACTGCACTTTTACATTGTAAGAGTAACAGCTGTTATGGCTTCTCTCCACTGTACCATATAGCCTGCTGTGGTTAGCATGTTCTAGTTTGTGTGCAATTCAAACAGCAGTGAGACTCCCAGCCTCTTGCTGAGGAGCATGGGTCAGTTCCCTGTCGTTATCTCATGACGCAGGTTTCTGGCTGTGATTGTGACAGTGAAAACAGAAGATGTGACGCTAATGTGTGACTTGTGGAGAGATGGAGAGCTATATCTCAGAGTGATACCATGTCTTTTTTGACAAACGTAACCAAGTAATTGCTCCCTTACAGCTACATTTATGAGATTAATAGATACATTTTACAGTGAATTAATTCATTCATCTTCAGGTGCTTTATCGAGATCAGGGTCACAATGGATCCGAGGCCTATGCTAACAACACTGGGCTCTAGGCGGGAGTCCATTGCCTGGAAGATGAGTGATTTTACATGGAGAAAAACGTTTTATGTATACGAAACTCAATGGGAAATAGTAATGACTCCTTTTTTCTTTTTTTCTTAAGGCTAATCTTTACTCCGAATGATTAATTTTCATGGTATCGCTTTGTTCTTGAAGTGATTTCAGCAAGTGTTATAACACTTGGAGGAAGTGATGAACATTTCAGAACAAACGTGTTCCATGTGAGGAGGTGTGCAACGTGTTTTCCCTATGAAACATGGACACAACACAAATCAGCACAAAACACAAATCAGTGAATAATCTTTGGACATGTTTTTGGCTGTCTTTTCTCTGTTTCCTCCATTCACATTATTGTTTTATTGTAAGGGAATAAAAGAACCACATGTCTGATTGCTGGCCAGTTGGCAGGAAGTGGGCACTGTTCAGTCCATCTGGCCTGAGTAACTCTGGAGGAAACAATGGTGATTACATTTTACAGATATAATTCTCTGATTCAGCTTTGGACCTGTAACACTGGGAAGAAGCAGTGCATCAGTGGAGAAAGACACACTTACAGTGGTGTGAAACAGTGTTTGCCCCCTTCCTCATTTCCTGTTCCTTTGCATGTTTGTCACACTTAAGTGTTTCGGAACACCTTCATTTACAAATTGCATTTTGTGTTTACTTGTGTTGTCCTTGACTATTGTTTAAATTGGTTTGATGTTCCGAAACACTTAAGTGTGACAAACATGCAAAGGAACAGGAAATGAGGAAGGGGGCAAACACTTTTTCACACCACTGTATATATCTTTATCAAAAAGACCTAACTTCTGCTTGGTTTTTAAATAACAGTTAAGAGGTCTAAACTTGTACATGACGGTAACCACCTCCATATTGCTTATTTGGTTAGACCTATTCTTTCCTGTTCAGGCTCAGATGCTGTTTTTGGGTCCAGAAATAGATGGTGATGTGGGGGGTGGGGGGACATTTAAAATATGCAGAGGCAGTGGTATTGTTGTATCCACACTGGTCCAAAAGCACATCTGCAAAGCCAAAATACTATTTTCAGACCTTCAAGTGAAGACTTTAAATTCCAGTCCTCTTCTTACTATAAATATGATGTTTTTATATCAAATATTAACACTCAGTGGTCTATGAATGTTTGATACTTCAGTTTACAGTCAATAAAAATGTCTCTATTTCTAATATGCTGCCTTATATCATTTTAGTACAGACAGGGCTATGTGATTATTTTCCTTCCAAGTGTGTCAGGTGACTGTACGAAAAGTTTATGAAAAAATAAAAAGTTCCAGATGGCTCATTACTACAATTGAGATGGAAAATTGACCCATCCATATAGTTTACTCTGTGGTCAAACTGAAAAAGTGCTAAACTGTGAAAGTCATGACACAATTTAGTGCAAAGAAATCTCTACATTAAATAATTCCTAAATGATTAAGCAATATGTAAGACATGATCGTTCATTTTGCTCAGACCTTAGATGGTTGAAATATGACTGACTGAATTATTCTATCTGATCTGAATTCAATCTCACGGCTCTGAGCAGCTGAGCAACTACAGATCATGTGTGGAACATCATTCACACACTACGGATAATTTTGAAATGCCAATCAGCCTACAACGCACGCCTTTGGACTCGGGGAGGAAACAGGAGTACCTGGCGGAAACCCCTGAAGCACGGGGAAGAACATGCAAACTCTGCACACACAGGGTAGAGGTGGGAATTGAACACCCAACCGTGGAGGGGCGAGGCAAACGTGTTAAACTCTAAGCTACAATGCCCCCTGTCGTCTATATGGCTATTTGTATCACTAAACTTAGATTGGAAATCTGTAGGTGAATGCAATAGTATAGTATTACTATGAGGAGCCGCTGACCTACACTCGGTTTTTATAGGACTGAGAGGTGTTACTTTGATTGGAAATTATAGCATTGTGCTGTAAAACCCTGCTAGGCAACACTCCTTGTCACAGGTCAAAGACACTCACAGCAACACAACAGCATATAAATACACTCCATTTTTAAACCTACACAGGTATAACCACTCAGTCATTACCCACTTGTTCTTTGCTACTCCTCCTTGTATTCACAGCCAGTTCTTGACAATGCCCTCGCTCTAACACACGCCTAACCTTATACCTTTTTGATTTAAACACCGTTATTTATTTATTTGTTTTATTACAATTCTGGTGCTCTTTACCACGCCATGGCGATGATCTTATGTCTTATTTGTGTAGTTTTATGTAGTCGTGTATTTCGTTTTTTGACTATAAAGACGAAAGACACCACTTTTACAACAGAGCTGTGAGTGATAACAACTGAACGGTAAATCCTGCAATACAAAGCCTGTATTGTAAACCCTGGAAGTTCATTGTCTCTTTGCTGACTGGTTATACCAGTCAGTTTTCTCTCCCTGAACAAGTTTGTATTGCCTACTGACAAAAATGAGTTCCTCTGTTCTCTATGTCTTTTTTTTTTTTAATAAAGGGACACCACTTTTGTTTTGCCTGCTCATAAAGAGAGGTCTGTAAAGAGCAGACACATTTGAATATAGATCGATGTTCAGCAAAATGCTCAGCCCTCTCCCTGAAGGCCCCAGTCATCAGGCGGATGAAATCAGCCGCTGTTTTAGCCAATTGAGGTCGTTTACTAACAGCCTGGGCTTTGTCAGTGTTCCAGCAGCCGCTCGGATGCGGGAATGTGATGAGACAACGCAGAATTTTAACCACGTGCAGGTGTTCTGCCTTTGTCCCGTGCCAGTGCAGCTTCCCAGTGTTCCCAGTATGGTATGGAGGATGTATAGGATACATGCAGCTGCCACTAGAATAAAGAATTTCTGGATGGACTCAAAGGTCAGATCTTGCCTAGGGCAGGGTTGATAAACAGTGCATGTGTCTGTTCAGTTTAAAAAGGGCCAAGGACGTTGAGCCAAATTAATTAAGTGGAAAGAGTAGGGAATTAGTTATGTAGTCTTTCCAAAGCAGAAATTGCAAGAGCAGGAGTTGAGCTCAGAGTAAATTGTTTGCTTTAAATGCAAAATGTTTTTCTAATGGACGCTCGGATATTTTGCATCAGTCTCGCAGGATTAGTATTGAGACTGGACACACACGAGCACTTTCCTACTCTCCCGCTAACAGCCTATAAAAACATACTAGTCAGGGCCACCAACAAACTTGTGATAAAGCAGACAGAGAGCCCTTTTAGGAACCTTGAAAATAAACAATGGACAGAACAGCACAGCAGAGAAGCAGAGAAACTTGCTGTTTCATTTCTCGTCATTTAAAAAACAATAAATGAAGATGCAGTCACAAATAGGAAGAATAATTACTGATCTGCAACATTTAATATGTTTTTTCATAGTGTTTAATGGATGAGGAGGAGGATGATGATGATGCTGAACAAATGCTTGACATTACAAAATAAAATGTTAATAAAACTATACATTATACAAAAATTATACATACGACTGATTGTTGTCCTATGGACAGATTCTCCCACCTCAGCTGTAGATCTCTGCAGGTCATCCAGAG
>JAFFST010000029.1:43230-60064 GCA_022414735.1 Noturus placidus | reverse complement strand
CCTGGTGTGTTCCTTGTTCTTCATGATGCTCTCTGTGCTTTAAACGGACTTCTGAGACTATCACAGAGCAGGTGCATTTATACGGAGACTTGATTACACACAGGTGGATTCTATTTATCAACATTAGACATTTAGATCAACATTGGATCATTCAGAGATCCTCACTGAACTTCCGGAGAGAGTTTGCTGCACTGAAAGTAAAGGGGCTGAATAATTTTGCTCGCCCAATTTTTCAGTTTTTTATTTGTTGAAAAAGTTTGAAATATCCATTAAATTTCGTTCCACTTCATGATTGTGTCCCACCTGTTGTTGATTCTTCACAAAAAATTACAGTTTTATATCTTTATGTTTGAGGCCTGAAATGTGGCAAAAGGTCGAACAGTTGAAGGGGGCCGAATACTTTCGCAAGGCACTGTATCTCCAAAAAATTAAATGCATAATTTAGGAAAATATATTGAAATATATATGTACTCCGGTTTCCTCCCCCAGTCCAAAGACATGCATGGTAGGCTGATTGGCGTGTCTAAAGTGTCCGTAGTGTATGAACTGTGTATGAACGGTGTGAGTGTGTATGTGATTGTGCCCTGCGATGGACTGGCACCCTGTCCAGGGTGTACCCCGCCTTGTGCCCGATGCCTCCTGGGATAGGCTCCAGGTTCCCCGTGACCCTGAAAAGGAGTAAGCGGTTGAAGATGGATGGATGGATGGATGGATGATTTCTTTTTTAAAGGATGCCAATAATTCTGAACTTCACAATATAATATAAAGGTATTTGCTCAGATCCATGATACAGTTATAATAAGAATGTTCTACTGTGTATTGTAATCTTATGGACTTGTAAGTGCCTGATTCAACTGGTTTGAACCAATATGCAAGTTTTGTCCTGAGATGTGGTACAGACACATGGGGCAAAGAATAGGTCACAGATGGCCGGGAGGCTGTACAGTGCTGCTGAAGCAGAGATGCAATCCCGAGACCCTTCACCCATGATTACCATTATCATTCTCATTGTCATCAACCCTGTGTTGTTTTGCTAGTTTTTCGCACAGATGTTAATGTATGCCTTTAACATGCTGATAAAGGTGTCTGTGTCATCTTCGTATTACAGCAGATCATAATAGTGAAATATGATCCGTATGTTTCAAGCAACAGCTGGTGCAGATCAATGTTAGTGTAACTGAGCTCTCATATGGTATACAGTGCTATCAGATTTCATTCCACCTATCATGACATTACCATGATATGTGATATGTAGCTGTTCTTTTGACTGAAAGGATCTGAAGACACCTTTACATGGCATTTCGAGAACCATGGAGGTCTTTTCAGCTCAGCTGTCTGCACTGTAGTCAGGTGGAAATCACGGGAATGCGACATCCATGCAGCCTTGTCTCAAAACTGACAAGTCGCATTGCATTCCAAGCTGCTTTTCCCTCTCATTCTCAGCTGTCGTGGACATCAACGCTAAACCGGCAAAGGCCACGACCACTGAATCCTACTTGAGCCGGGAGTGAGGGCATTATTTTTTTGTTATTATCATTATTATCATTTTAGAGTATTTAGCCCAGATAATGCAGAATTTGGCTTGGGGAATTACACAACAAAAACGCTGTCAATACCACACGTCGTGGAAGTGCTGCTCTGGACAGAACGATATCCATACTCACCCTATCCCCAGAGTCTCCTTGTATGGAAGGTATTATTGACTTTATGTACGGGTATTATGTTCCACAGACTTCCACAAGTCAGCTTTCGAACGTTTGAGCCCATGCTGTGTGGATAATTAGTACACTTACAAGAAACGGGCCCTGCTATAACTGTTGTACCCCACTGTGCAGTTATGCATAGCACTCAAATGCACACAAGAGGCATTTAAACTGTTCCTAAATGGATTTATTGCTGCATGGTGTGCTATATAATTCATGCATCCTGATAAAAAAAAAAGGTTTCTTTTTTTAATGGGGAATCAGTAGGGGGTTTAGTGCAAGAATACTACACATAAACCAAAAATAACTAAACTTACAGAGTGTGTATTATTGATTGTTCATGACTTTATATGTGCACTCAGCAGGAAGGACACTCCCACGACACCACGGCCTTTACGGTTGCCGTGCTAGCCGACCCCTGAGTGCACATGTCCTTATATTTTGTAAGTGCTTTAGTGTGTGTGTGTGTGTGTGTGTGTGTGTGCCTATAATTGAGGTTAATGAAGAGGTGCTTCTTAGAGTCAAGGTGTAATGAGGACAGCTGTGACTTCACTTGATCTCTGATCTCCGAGCTGGAGAGGTTACATCATTTGCAACGTTGTATTAAAAATATGAAAGGGGAGGAAGTAGTCACTGTTACTGTTAACTGTAAAATGGGTACATCATAGATAATCTGATGGGCAAAGTCACAGACACACACAACATTGGTAGCGGTGAGATTCGTTCGATAAACATCTGTAACTCTGTAAGTCTATGTGAATTGGTTTTCCTTCAGTTTCATTAAAGTGTGCAGGCTAAATATACATTTGAACAGAAATGATCTGAAACCATAGCAACCAGCATGTTACTGCTATCGACACATATATAATACCCATATCACATATCTAATAATGATAAACCAGAGTTGAGCTTGAAGGGCTTTTTTTTTTTATTATTCACACAAGCAATATCAGAAAAAAGATTACATAAACTCACAAAGTATACATTTTAGGTAAGAATATATTTCAAAGCCAAAGTCAACTTTATTATCATTATGCGTATTGCACCATGAAACGACCCATTTCAGTGCTACACAACACTCTTTTATATTAGACTAAACACAGGCTGTAAAAATAACAAACAAAAAAACAACAATAATATTCATCAAGTAACTTAATAACTTATCATACATCAACCTAAGTCAAAGGTAACAGTATCATAAATTCACAAATGTTTTCTTTTCAAGGAGTGCCAGATATTAAGAACATTAGCCACCAAAGTAAATCTAGCTAAACACTAGGGGAAGAAGGGGACTCGCTCGGTGACGTGTTTCAGGGGAAGAAGGGGACTCGCTCGGTGACGTGTTTCAGGGGAAGAAGGGGACTCGCTCGGTGACGTATTTCAGGGGAAGAAGGGGACTCGCTCGGTGACGCGCACACTAAGCTTCCGTCGTGTCTGAGTGCTATCACGGGTTTTCGTGTTCTTTCCAGACATTTTAACGTGCCACAAAGTTCAAAGTGCAGACAAGGAAACGTATATTGTATAACCGAAATGCGCAAATTAAGTAGGATTTTAATCGAATATAGAAGGAGCCTCCAACTCCGAATTCAGAATCAGAGCTTCAGATGCTTTTAAATCCACTGTGCCGAAGTTGGCCCAGCCATTCCGACTGGTTGAGTTTGTACACACATATATATGATATATCATATAACGGAAGTTCGATAACATTCCTATTTCTTTAGTGGACGGTTTCAACCCACGTTCAACTGAGACAGGATACTTTACAACACTGGCTTACAGCTGAGCAGTTAGCAGCCAAATATCGGCTGTAACAATCTTCTAAACGCTTCTTCCAGAGCTCCAACTGCTCTGAACATCAACCGATATTCATTGTGTTTAACCGCATGCTTACAGTGGGAAGCTACTGAGTCATTCTTTGCTCATGTGGTGAAGTTTTGTGTTTGGTAGCTACTGAAAGCTGAGGAATTTGTTTGAGGCTGTCAGATGTGGTGTAGTGTATACACAGCATGGACTCCGAGCTGAGCTGTTTTAGTAACAACCCTTTTCTGTTAGTGTTCTATAGAATGCTTACTATTAGGTGGTGTGAGTCTCAATATGATTCATCATTATTTGTTGTTGTTTGAAGATTTTCACTGCTAACTTGAGATCACGGTGAATTAAAAAGGGGCTTCATGGTGCTACAGCTGTTTTTCAGTATCATGATGATGCCTGACAAGAATGTGTGTGTTTTCTTTTTTGTCCTTCCAGAGCCAACATCGATGAGGTGGAGACAGATGTTGTCGACATCGAGGCCAAACTCGACAAGGCACGTGAGATCACTCGGTCAAATACGTCGGCTTTTGATATTAATACACCATGGAAACCTGATGTTAATTTGATCTCCAAATGTATTGGGAGTGTTTTTGAAGTGTAAAAAAAAACAAATGAAAAAAGCATGGCTGTGTGTGATGATATCAGATTTGTAAAGGAACAGAGTCATGCAGGACTTAAATCCGGGCTTAGCGAGGATCAGAAGAGACACGGGTTAGGAACAGCAGTGGGATTCGGGTCTTCATCACAGAGCGCTTTTGACAGTGTAAATCCTGATTAAACAAATCTATTCCTAATTGATCTCATGCATAATACGAAGCCATGCACGTGCCTTCAACTGAAAGATATTAGATAGCTATTCTTTTTTCCCTTTTTTCTCCCTATGTCTATTTACCGTCCTTTCTTCTCTCTGTCTCTTCAGTATTCTCCTACTACACACTGACACTTCTACAAGCATACATACATGTGCATCATGTCGCATATGCTCCCATTTCCCACTAATGCAATTAGAGCGACTCTGCAGCGGCTTGGAGTTCATTTTGTATTGCCAAGAGACAACTGAGAGCTTCCGGCTATCCTGTGTCCATGTTATTCATTTATAGGGTTATAAGAAATAGAATGTTTGATAGCAGTGACATCAGTGTAATTGGTTTTGCTTCACAGCATCCATGGTAAGAAAGATTTATGGGCAAAATAATTGCATCATGGATGCTGTGAACTAATTGAAGTGCTCAGATGTCATATGTCATATCAGAATATGCGCTAAAAATAGAAGAGCTCCTTTTAAATCATGATAAAAAGATACAGGGTTTCAGTTGTCCGAGATTGGCTCATCAAACTCATCGAACTGCAACTTATGTCAGATTGAACAAGTGGAACTCAATAATAATAAAATACCTTTATGGACACTAAACAAATCAACTGCATCATTTGATTGCTTCATCTTATCATCTTTGTTCAAACACTAACTATTTGTTCTTAAACTGAATGATGTCACTGTCAAATGATGAATATTTGCAATGCATAAAAAAAATATGCAAGGAACTAAAACCATGCCGGAACTAAAAACAATCAATGACAGGGTGGTGTGATACGACCCAAGGTGAAGCAGAGTTACTGTAAGTTGATTATTTTCCAATAACGGCACATGCTGTAGTGTTTTATTCCTCTGATACACAACTATTTACAAAAGGTCCAAACATTCACTGATGCTGAAGAAGGCCGCCAGGGGGGCCTCAACAATTTGGTGTGAAAAAATAAATACATACATGATTCTCACTCTCAGACAACCACACACACATACAATTAATTCCTAATGTAATGTAATGTAAATATGTAAGATGTAATTATTAATAAAACGGGGATATATTTAGAAGTCTGTATTTTTAATGTGTTTTAAAGACATATTGCAAAAGGGAGACCTCGGTCAAATGTTAATGCCATTTGGGGCCCTCGCCCTGGAAAACTTTGGGAACTCCTGCATTAAGCGCCAGGGAGGTGTAAATTCTGATCCGGATGATCGGTGTAAATTGTTATTATTTCGTTTAAATATATTTTCTTTCATGTCCAAAAAACAAAATAATAACAATTTATTAACTAATTAATTAACCTTTTGTAATAGTTGTGTATGAGTCCCTCAGTTGTCATCAGTGTGAAAAGATGGATCTCAACATCACATAGACACTGTTGGAAAGAGGTCAAATATGCAGAAGATGCTGGAAAAGTAAAGAATGTGCAGGACCTGGAGGACTTTTCTGAAGAACACTGGGAAGTTTAACTGCTCAGGACAAACAAGGGACTCATGAACAACTATCACAGAACATTTAAACAGTCTTTGATCATCCAGGTAACGACACACAGTATTAATAATCAAGCCTGTGTAAACTTTTGAACTGGTTCAGTTGTGTAAATTCAGATGTTATTATGTCTTGTGGACTGTATGTAAACATTGATTAGGTGAAAATAGCTTATTCAGGGCATTTGTCATTTGTTATAGGAAAAAATCCTCCGTCCTGAAAACTTTAAGAAACTGCTTTACCTCTAACTGTTAGAAAGTATCGACTCTGGAGACTCTTTGAAAAATGCTACATAAATAATTTGTTAAAATAAACAAAACAAACCTGAAAACATGGACTGAAAGTAACTTAATTTACATGTAATAAACCTATTATATTACGACAGTATCATTTAATTTGCTGCCTTATGCCATTGACACAACCTGTGTGCGAGTGTGTCTGTGTGAATGGCCCTTCCTGCTGTGTGTGTGTGTGTGTGTGTGTGTGTGTGCGTGTGTGTGTTAACCCACACTGCAGGCTAGCACCTAATCAGCATTGACTGGTTTTTGTTTATGCGAGCGCTTTCACATGCTTTGAGGTGATAATTGCAGGGTGATCCAGGGAGTAAACACAATTAGGAATGCTATAATTTCAGCGTCAACCCTAATTCTCCTCTACCATCCTTGTGACGTCAGGCATCTCTCTCGTAATTTCTCTCCATCAGCTGGTGAAGCTGTGCAGCGGGATGATCGAGGCTGGCCGGGCGTACACCAACGCTAATAAGCTCTTTATCAATGGCATTCGAGACCTGTCGCACCACTGCAAGGAGGAAATGATCTCTGTAAGTTGTAATGTATTCAGTCACAATGATGACTCCCGAAACCGGAATAAATACATTTGACTACATCTAACAACACCGGTTAAGCACAGATAATAGTTTAAGCTCACTACTATAATCGTCTACATCCTGCTCACTAACAGAATGATCTAAACTGACTTATCCTGAGAGGCTGTAATCACAGGGTGTATAAAATTGTCTATTTGTGTGTGTTTTGCAGGAGTTTCTGGAGAAATGTGGAGTGAGCCTTCAAGAAATCGTCAACTACCACATGGTGAGTCATGAGAGCGCCGCTTGCTCGGTCGCCACAGTGCACACACATGCATCCTTAATAAAAATGATGTGCTAGTACACATATGTACAGTACAATATGTTCCTATCCAAATGGCATGATGATCCATCATTTCCTGCGAGGCGAGCATGTCTCCCGCCACGTTGCTTGAGTTGAAATCGAGCCCCCAAAAAGCCTCATTACTTTACATGCAGTGTTTCACTTCACATCTGCCCGATGTGTTCCATATGCTTCCTGTTTATGCTGATATAGGGTTAGGTATATTCAGTGTGCCTTAAATTAGTTTTAAGGAATTTCACAGGGGGGAAAAAATCTAATTTCTACTTATGCCATGTTTCTTGTATGATGTTTTGCACTTAGGTTACAAGGCTAATAGGCTGTACCTAGAACTATCTAGCTAAGTAATAACTTATCTGACCCAAAAGCTTTTTTTCACCAGTATATGCCTAAATCATATACAGTGGTACCTCGACATACGAGTGCCCCGACATACGAGTGTTTTGAGATACGAATGCGCCCCGCGCATCTCGCATTTTCGTCTCGAGTTGCACCGGACAAAGCGCCACTCACCAAACCTGTGACACAGCCACCTGTTAGTGCGTGCGCACATTCAAACCTTTGTTTGTGTGCGTGTGTGTGTGTGTGTGTGTGATTCTCACAAATATAAACAAAAAGCGACAAGCCAAACCGGTTTGGTATTTTATTGCCTAAGTCAGTGTGCTTGTTTGCCTCGCTGTTGTAGCATCTTTGATAATTTGTGCTCGCGTTTTGTGCTTTTTGTACATTTACAGTACTTTATCACATTTCTTTTTATAACCATGGGTCCGAAGAAAGTGAGTGGAAAGGTCAGTGCTCAGAAGATGATGATGTCTATAGAATTAAAGCGTGAAATTATAGGAAACCATGAGCAAGGTGTGCGAGTGATTGACTTGGCGAGGCAGTACGGGCGTAGTACAGTACTTCAATGATCTGTACCGTGCTTAAACAGACGGAATTATTTTTAATAATCAATAAATACATTTTTCTTTTTCAAAAACACGTAACAAAAACAACTGGGGTGGCATTTTGGGGGCTGGAACGGATTAATAGCATTTCAATTAATTTCAATGGGAAAAATTGCTTTGAGATACGAGCAAATTGACATACGAGCAAGGTTACGGAACGAATTAAACTCGTATGTCGAGGTACCACTGTATGTGCCTCAAATGTAGCTTTTTCACAGCTCCAGATTTCAATCCTGAGCTTTGAACACTGCTTGTGTGGGTTCTCCAGTTTCTTCCAACCTCCTAAGATATGGCAGTTTGTGGATTGCTAAACTGCTCCCAGGGGTCAATCTGTTTGTGTGTGTGTGGTGCCCTGCAATGGACTGACATCCCATACAGGGTGTATTCCCACCTCAGAAACATGGTATTCCCAGGATAGGATCTGAATCCAAGTGGATAAAGGTCCTTATTGAAGAGGAATGAAAGTAGGGAAATTTACTAATTCAAGATTCAAAGTGGACCTATTTCCAGATTTTCCAGCTTTGGGAGATGGAGCATAGGGGTGACCGGGCGGCTGTGGCTCAGGTGGTAGAGCGGGTTGTCCACTAATCGTAGGGTTGGAGGTTCGATTCCCAGCCCACGTGACTCCACGTGACTCCATGATGACGTGTTCTTGGGTGAGACACTGAACCCCAAGTTGCTCCCGATGGCAAACAAGCAACTTACATGGCAACTCTGCTACCATTGGTGTATGAGTGTGTGTATGAATGAGTGAATGAGACAGTGTAAAGCGCTTTGGATAAAAGCGCTATATAAGTGCAGACCATTTAGCATAGGGGATGGAATAACACCAAAATGCGCTATAATAAAAGTGATTCGTCTGGTTTGTCTGCCTTCATATGGTCACACACCGAGTCTGTGTGACACACAGTGTACTTAGGAACTAGGTTTAGTTTGATGCAGATTCAGGACAGATTTTGGGTGAGATAAACCTCCATTACTTGTTATCTAGGCAAACATTGAGAAAACACATGTGTCTTGGCTGATTGGTCACATTGGGACATGAGGAAATTCGTGTGAATTCGAACTTGTTTTCACTGAAGGTAGCTTTTGGATAGATTTGATGAACTGGAGTGAACTTAGTAGGTGGAATATTCTCCAATTCTGTATTTTCATAATAAATAAATAATGAAAATTTAAGGTCAGATTGGTCTAACTGAAGCTGATCCTTGATTAGGATGAAAAGCTACCTTTTTACCGAGAATGCATTAGTTATTAGTATAACTAAGTGAGAACTGTTGCAAAAGGGTATCATTTCATCTTTTTCGGTCATATTTCCAATAAATCCTGAATTCCTCATTTGCAACCTATCGCAGTGTATCTTGATGAACTTGATAGAAAGATAATGTATTGTATTTCATTTATTTCAGCAATTTAATAAGCTTTCATGTGTATGACCAGATCAGCTGAAACTTGCATGGAGGAAATCCGTGACTCCTTTAATCTGGAGGTCAGATATGGGATATACTGCTGACACAGAGAAAGTTCTTTTCCTGTTTCTGAGTGCTGATATAATTGGAAACACAACACATGAGAGAGAGAGAGAGAGAGAGAAACTGAAGAAAAAAAAAACAGGAGGAAGACAGACGACGCGGTTGTATATAGGCTTTTAACGACGTAGCATTTTTGCTATATGTCTGATTTCTCCTCTGAATCTATTGAGAGCGTCAGTGTTTTCTCCTTAAATGTCCCCAAATCACCTAATATCACTAATTAGCCTTTCTTTGTTTTGTTCAACACACAGACCAAGTACCTGTAACACAGCAGAGCTGACTGGCTTTCTGGAGCAGAGGAAATTCCTTGGTTGGGGTGTAAAGGGCCCGTGGCTTTTTAATTGTCAGCCCAAAAAACTGCTGATCCTTTCCTTCAAGTCTAGCATCGTATTTTCCTGTGAGATTTTGCCACTCTTGTGCTGTTTATATGGCGCATGTTTATTCCTGTGATAAATTGTTTTGTGGAGATGCGGTGGAGACGGTGCATTCCTGGGGCTGAGCATGTAGGCGTGATGTTTTCAGGTCGTAGCCTTATGAGAATGTGAAACGTGTTTACAGAGTTGCAGTCCTTTGATTTCAATAGATTTGGTTCAAACGTCCAGATGATGATGACAGCTGTGTGGCTTTTCTGTCTCAGCTCACTGCTTTTCTCTAAGCGCTATTTGTGCCATTGCGTTACAAAATGATTGATGGTTACTCCTAATCTTGTTCACTGTCTCCTTTCTATTTACCGCCCTGACCTGAGAAGACGTTCCTGAGCAGAAAGGCCATCAGTTTAATTCACTCTTGTGTCTGTGTCTGTGTCTGGGTCAGAGCAGTTAACCTGCCACTCTGTAAATCACAAGCCTGGCGGTTTGCAATAGATCTAATGTCTCTGTCTCATAAATCCAGAGACCTCGGCTTGCAATCTGATGTCAGATTCACGCCAGGAGGGCTGAAAATGTGTGTGACTGATATAAGGTTTGGTGTCCAGCCTTTCAATTCGAGAATATAGATCACTGCTTATATATTGCATCTTTGCCAGGTGCTATTTTTTAATTTGTCCTTCATCTTCACCATTTGAATGGTGTACAGAGTTATAAGACGTAAAACACATGGGATTTTTCCTTCCTGTACAGAACTAAAGAAAGGGAACATTTTGCCAAGCAAGAATGTTTAAAATGAAAACTTTTCCATTTAGTTGTCTAAAAACTACTGCTGTTGTCTGGCACATAGTCCGGCTGTGGTCACGTGAGGATAAAAGATTGTTGGCAGGGCAATGGAGATGTGTGTTTCTCACCCCGACTGTAAAGGTGAAGCCATTACTGTACTCAGTGCAGACAAACTACAGGGCACGAGTGAATCTAAGCTGAAAGAGATGGAGACCAACATGCTGCTGGTCTGGAACCAGAAACCAGTGACATCAGAGGCTGGGGAAAGCTTCACACCAATTCATTTACATTAGTGGTCACCAACCCTCTTCCTTGAGATCTACCTTCCTGCAGGTTGATCTCAAATTTGTTAGGGCAATGATTAGATGGTCAAGTGGGCAGGATTATGGTTGGAACTAAAGTCTTCAGGAATCGTTGGTGACCACTGATTTACATTAATTCATCTTTGTCTTGGTCAAGGTTGCAAGCCTATACCCGGAACACTGGGCATGAGGTGGGAATACACCCTGGATGAGATGTCAGGGGGCAATTTAGCATAGCCAGTCCACCATAAAGTTTTGGGAGGTGTGATGAAACTGGGGAACTCGGAGGAAACCCAAGTGGACAACATGTTGTTAGAGAGTCGACATTGGTGCTTCCTGGTTGTCAACAACTTTACTTATGTTCACACGTGTGTTTTGTTTTGGGTTCTCTCCTGTTTCCACACCTGTCATGTTATTGGTTGTTTCCCTCACGTGTCCTAATCAGTCTCAGCTGTTCAGTGTTACCCCTTTGATATATATACTTTGTATATTTATACCCCCGTGTTTCTTTGATTTGTGACGAAGTATAATGTTTCAGTGTTTGCCACCTTCATGTTTTGCTTCTTCACGATTTAGATTCGTCTGCCTGCCTCTCTTAAATAAAGCTTTTTAACTACGATTGCATCCGTCATCACCTGCTTTACCAGACACATGTGAAACTCCATACAGACAGTAACCAGAGTTAGGAACTGAACCAGGGACCACAGAGCTGTCATGCGACAATGCTAATGCTTCACCACCATGCTGCCCAGCTGATTTACATGAAAGCCTTAAAGTCCATGTAAAGTACCTTGAAACACGCAGCCTTATTTGATGTGCTGACGTAATTTCCACTGAAACAGTCAGGGCAGGACATATCAAGTGGCTCTTCCCCCTATTTAAATAGCCAATTTCTTTAAGGCAAGGTGATTTTTATAATGTTGGGCGTGGGACACTTCAGATTCTAGAGAACATTTGATTAGACAGAAAATCTGATGAGAAACTGAAGTGCAGACTGATGTCATCAAAACTGTTGATCCATATTGGTGGTAGAGAGAGAGTATAACTATTCAACTATTAGCTTTACATTTCAGTTTATAAGGAACTTCAAAAAAAATAAAATGTAAAACCAGATTCAGTTCTGTTAAAGTTTAGGAAGAGATATGCTAATGCTTAACATGATCAGAATTATTTGCTAATGCCAGTTAACAAAATGACCCCTACTAGTTTTCCTAGTATACAAAATGTAATCAAACTGAAGGCAGAATAACAAGTTCTCCATTTCCCCCAAATTCCTCCACATGGTATAAGCAGAAGCTAATTTGGCACTACATTAGTAAAGCTAATGCTAGTTAATGCTTTGTGTTTGGGTTGTATATATAGACTTTCTCAAAGCCAGCGCTAACAATTCCACTCTTATTATTCTGACTCAGAGGAGCAGCTCAAATTATTTTAATGACTGTAAAGATACATGATCGGTGCTGAGAGATCTGAAAATGACTCGATTTAAATTCCAACATTTGAAAAAATCAACTATGAAATTAAAGAAGCGGCTGTGGGGCAGTTGGTGGAGCGGGTTGTTGGTAGAGCGGGCTGTCCACCAATCGTAGGGTTGGCGGTTCGATTCCTGGGCCGGATGACTCCACATGCTGAGGTGTTCTTGGGCAAGACACTGAACCCTAAGTTGCTCCCGATGGCAAGCTAGTGCCTTGCATGGCAGCTCTGCTACCATTGGTGTGTGTGAATGGGTGAATGAGACACAGTGTAAAGCGCTTTGGATAAACGAGCTATATAAGTGCTCCGTTTAAAGAAGAATTACGATGCTAACACTAAGAAAAATGGCTCTGAGCAGATACATTCAAACATACGGTATATCTATATTGTCATCTTGCACATAATTATCTGTAATCTGTATCTGTGTCTTTATGCTGTGTGTAAACACTGAAGTATTTCGCTTTAGATGTAATATATTCTCTCAGACAGAGATAAAAGTAATAAGCCTTGTTTTATAACTCCACATGCTTATGCGGTTCAGTGGAAACGTTAATGCACCATGTCAGCGAAACGCGGTGAGAGATTCCCAAGTGGCCGTTAATTATTTCATGTGAGTTTTTGTAGTGTAATTGGTCTGTACAGCATCAAAATAGTCTCAATATCTGTCCCTTCCACACTCTAGTTTCTGTATCCCATAATCATTAATACTATTCAGGAGTGTTGCGCAAGCCCTCGCTTCATGTTTCTCACGCTGACTCAAACAGACCTTCATTTATGCCATCAAGTGTGTAGGCGCGTCCATCCCCAGATGAGCGATGTAAGATGAGCCCGGATCACGGCTGGGATCAGTGCTCGATCTTCGTTTATTTACTGTCTGCGGCGGCGGAAGGACCCGGTTGCATAACAGCGGCTCTTACTCACCCGCACAGTCGTCATCTTCGCACCAACAGAAAGACTCCCACAATCCAAGCTGGTGTTGTTTTACGACAGCTTGCTGTGCAGCCCAAATCGGTGCGAAGCAATATTGAATTTCACAATAACACAACATTTTCGAATTCTTCATTTCAAAGAGGCCCAGAATTATGTCACAGGGCTCTTTGACAGTCTTCGGGCTAAGGTGCAGGGTTTCTCGCAGTAAACATTCAGACAGACGTCTGATGGCATGAGTTTTAGCCGAGGCATGACCTTGATCTCGGACCTTCGTCAACTTTCTAGCATTGGAATTCACATCTTGCTGCAACAGGGAGTCCTGAGTTTTGTTTTTGTAGCCATGTCTATGTTTTCCTCACAAGCTCGAGGTGGTGGAGCTGTGACTGTATGGAGCACGTTGTAAAGTCCGGCAGGTCATTTTTCAGCTTTACGAAGCAATTTCCAGAACTAAATAAAACAAAAATCATTGAATGAAACAGTGAAGTAAGAGCAGATTGTTTGTCTTTGCACTAAAGCCTTTAGAGACAGTTTGTCTCTTTTGGCATCTAGTTGGAGATTTTTATGAGCCTTGTTTTCTTTCTGATGTGCAACTTACCATGCAAGTTAAACCAAATTTGGCATGTCTGTCATAAATGTATCTCATTTGGTTTTTCTTCTGAGAAAAAAAAACCTTGAATTTAGATTTGGATTGAGGTCCCATATGTGGATAGCACTTGCAACATCTTGGCACAATTAATGATCTTCCAGTTCCAGGTCTCCTCTGTTCTGTTCCTGCTCAAGCTTTATGTCTCTAGTTATCTCTTCCTCTCTCTTTCTTTGTCTCTTTCTTTATTCTGGAGGTTATCTGGGGTTCTGTAAAGGTATTTCAGTGCACTACTTCTTTGTAACTGCGATGTGTGAGCGACCGGGTGCTGCTACGTATTAATGCCTGGCGCTACATCAAGCAGCCTTGGTGCTCTCTCTAAAGGCTTTAGGCTTCAGGCCACAATGAAACTCACACGTTCATCCACATTTTTGCTTTCAAGCTCTCTTCCCTCACTTGTCACTCTCTTAATTACAGCTTCACAAAAGAATACTAGATGTGGTTCAATGGATCTCATTTTCAGCAGATTTCACTATTTTTCCAATAATGAGAGACAAGGATATAGCATAAGGTTATATATATATATATATATATATATATATATATATATATATATATATATATATCGAGCATGCAAAATATATCTTGAGACGCAGAGGAGGGTGTGAAAATGAAGGAAAGGGAGAAAATGTTGCTGAACGCAGATTAAAGAGCCTGAAATGTCACCGGAAACCCAGTCCACTTTGTTCTTTGACGTAATCGCACAGCAGTAGGGAGCCACTCACATCCACATACACTGTCTAATTAAATGAAACTGAGAGCAACCCAGTTTCAGATCGCCGGTGCGTAATGGATGGCTGCTGTTCAGTGACTGTTTCTGGGTTTAGTGGAAGGGAAAATGCTGATCCTAGTCTAGGATTTCATTAACGAATGGAATGGAAAAGTTTCAAATGCAGTGTAATACCGCTAGTACTTTAGATTTATATGTAATTTACTTATATGTCTGTCACGTTTTCCTGTTTGTCATTCTCCTTGAGAATTCCTTGAGAAAAAAATGATAGATTCTGTATCTTATATGATGTTAACTGCCCAACAGATCCACATAAGAACTCATGTTTTGCATCGTATCTGTCTCATGTATTTATGAGCAAGCTTTGCATGTGAAATGGTGTCACATAATCACAGTCTCAGCAAGCGGCGCTGTTCCGTGCATTGTTTGCACTTGTTCATCCTACATGTGCTTTGTTTGTGTTTTGCTGTTTTCTTTTGTTTCAGTTCTACTTCTGTCTCTGCCACTCTTCTGCCACTGGTTGTTAACCTACTGTGTTTACCTGTTCTGTGTTTAGTCCATGATTAGTTTGTCTCTTTATCAGTCCCTCCGAGATTTTGCGATAAAAAATAAAAAAATCAAGCAAACTCTACAATATTCAGTGGAGCTTGCAATTTTTAAAAAGTACAGCAGATTTGGCCCAAGACGCATCATGTGTCACCATCACATTCAAGTATTTTTGGCCGCAACATTCAGAAAAGAACTCCGCGAAATCCTCTACCAACTGCTTTATACCCTGTTCTGTTATGTTATGTTATAACAGAATATTAGAATAGAATATAGAATATATTCTATATTAGAATACAATATATATTCTATTCCTTTATGGATCATTCATGTTTTGTTGCTCTCTGCCTCTGTTCTGACCCCTGCTTGCGTCTTTAACAACAATTCATGGATAGAACATGTTGAGTGTTCATGATTTACGTCCTGCCTTCGGCTCACTCATGTTACACATAGAGACATGTTTACCTTAAGCGCCTTCATTTTTGGTCCAATGTAGGTTATCTGGTTCTGTCTCTATTTGCTCTCATTATTTTAGACAAAAGTTCCAGACACTGTGCTTTCCAGCACCCTGTTCCCTTTTATTCCACTTAACTGCATGAACATCGGCTTAGAGAGTGATGCAAAGCTGAAAAGAGGAAATGAGGGAGATGGGGGTTTGAATAAGAGGAAGGAGGTGTGTCAGGCTTAGTGCTTTAATGGTTTTGCAGTTGCAAGTTTGCCATCTAGTGGTCACATTGGTAATATTACTGTGTAGATCTGCTGTATAGTCTAAGGCTGGGGAGCTACTGAGCTGCATTATTTCACACCCTAATTGTATAACCCTGGGTTTGGTATTTAACATGATGGTTCTGGTGTTGCTTTAGAATTACAAACATGTAACAATCAAATGCTTGGTTTATTTCTACTTAATGATACCAAGAACTGTTACCTTAATTAAATGTTAAATTATATGGCAGTCTAAAATTTATGTATATTTTCCTTTGTCTCTCGTAGATCCTCTTTGACCAGGCCCAGAGGTCCATTAAGCAGCAGCTGCACACTTTTGTCAAGGAGTAAGTAGGGTTTTTGTTTTCTTTTTTACAGAGAATCACTTAACTTATCTCCATAATCACTCATTCACTATCTCGAATGTTTCTTGTTTTCCACCATGCAGGGATGTGCGCAAGTTTAAGGAGACAAAGAAGCAATTTGACAAGGTGCGGGAGGACATGGAGATAGCGCAGGTGAAAAACGCTCAGGCTCCCCGCAACAAGCCGCATGAAGTGGAAGAAGCCAGCGGCACACTTATTGTGACCCGAAAGTGTTTCCGACAACTCTCCCTCGACTATGTACTACAGGTGACAAGCCATCCAAAAAAAATTTTTTAAATGTGGATCTAGTATTAAAAATGATAGCTTGTCTTTAAATAACAATAAGGTACAGTGGTGTGAAATGTGTAAAAGTGTTTGCCCCCTTCCTCATTTCCTGTTCCTTTGCATGTTTGTCACACTTAAGTGTTTCGGAACATCAAACCAATTTAAACAATAGTCAAGGACAACACAAGTAAACACAAAATGCAATTTGTAAATGACGGTGTTTATTATTAAAGGTGAAAAAAAATCCAAA